>JANJGK010000017.1:7440126-7457626 GCA_039081455.1 Macrobrachium rosenbergii | reverse complement strand
CGTGACAGCAGGAGCACTTTTGGAATTGCTATACCACACCCTCGGAGTCTGCAGCTTTGCTTCTAATTTGGTGCTAGAATTAACTAACACAGTAAGAGTTGTCTAAACCAGATTCAGCCTCCATGCTCCCTGTCCCCCTTGTTCCACCATGCTTGCCTCTTAGTAAGTTCTCTGCCTCCAAGCTCCCTTACTCTTAAATCCCGATTCAATCCCCTCGAACAAGTGACCTTTTCCATCATCCCTTCTGTTCACTGGTTAATTCTTGAATAAAGTAAAATTTTCCTAGAAGTGAGATTTGTGATTGATTTGGATACATGAACCAGTCGCCATTTGCAGGCGCTAGAGACTGCCTTAAGTTTATCTCTAAATACCGAGTCCATCCTGTATTAGCCTGCAGCTAATATAGGCCACTTAAAGCATTTCTACTTTTGTGCATGTCCATTAGCATTAATCTCGGCAATCTCTCCATATTGCACAGAGGTGTCTGTGATGCTGTATTGACGTTGCTCTTCCATCGCACGAGCCCTGCACTCTCGCCCTCCAGGAAGGGCCTACTAAATTGCTGCAATTAATCCCACACAAACCACTGTAAATTCTTGATGTGCATTTAGGTGTATTCTTGTAATAAAGTAGTTAATTTGTTCCATTAGTCCACTTTATGCTTCCATCCACTAATTAATGTCACTTTCCCTCTTGAGTTTACGAATTAACGGGGGCACTTTGCACAAGGCCAATAAGCAATAAGAAATATCAACAAGATATAAGAAAGGAGGAAAATAATTTAAATATATTATTACTAAAATTAACATGGCAGATTTATGACTTTTTTTATCAATATCCAGCGTATTAAAACTTACTTTAGTTTTCTAGCAGTTAATAATATACAGATAATATACTTTCTCTAAAGTAAATGTATAAAAGAAATGATGAAATTAATAGTAAAATCAAGTGAAAAATATTTTTTCTCTCAGGGAGCCCGTGGACTCTTTGTGGTTCTTTAACCAGAACTTTCTTTGCAGTGGATTTGAGAGAATGTCCAAAGAAACACCTCAAGGATCTCACTTTCCCCATTACGTCGAAAAGAAAGCAGCTCAAATGAAAGTTTTTCTTTTCTTTTCTCATTCTTGCTATGATCTTATAAGAATTAGTTCTAAGAATACCACTTGCTAGCAAGAACATAATTATTTAACAGCAGAATTAATTAAATTTGTATAAAAGCAGATTACCACTCACTTGATAACAAAGCACATCAATATTGCTTTCAATGTCACTTCTTTACTTTACTTCCACACTTTAACCACTGAATTATGAAAGAGATCCCATGGCGAATACTTCGTCATTTGTCGCTTAATACAAAACTAACCGAAATATCAGTTGGTTGTTGAATCCACTCAAATACACTGCGCCTTCCATCCCTTACTTTACGCACATTTGTAATTCGTGTGTAATGAGACCCTTCTTTTTTAACGCCTTATTCATTCCATCTAAACCTTTCTAGGCTGATATCTCTTATTTTCCCTAACCACTCATGAATTGAGCACTCTCTTTCACCATCCTATTGTTGATCATTTTTTTCCTCTACAGGAGTGCACCATCTCAAAGACGCTCATCCAATCCTTAACCTACTCTAACTTTTTTTTATATATTACACCTTCTACGTATCGACACATTTTTCATAATTATTTCTTACGGTTCATCTCAGTTACATCAATCTTTATTATTCAATTTGCTTTCAACGTGAACACCTCAAATCCATGAGGTGAAGCTGGCCCAAAAGTCCTACCACGGCCTCCATAGACAATTCAAGTTTCTTTCCGATCATTTGCAAACATCCTGCTACCTCTCTAGTTTCATCTAATACGTGATTCACCTCTTCTTCCATTTACTTCAAAATACATTCATCTTCTTTGATTCTATTTACCTTCATAATCTTACTCCAGTTCGCATTTACTCTTAGCTTCCTTTTCTTGAAAACGCTTTCAAACTCATTTATAGGTTCTCTTCAGCACAAAATCAATTAAAAACTTAAGTTATTCGACTGACCCTTTACTAATTATTTTCACTATCATAATTTTCCATTACTAACACCTATGCAGGGCCTCTCCCACTTACTGTATATACTGTAACACATACACATCACTCCACAAAATAGTTTTAATACCTACCGGAAAGACATAAAGTAAAATAATTAATTCTGCCTATTGTTTGATCATTTTACTGCCAATCTTGATAAAATGTCTCTTTTTATTCGATAAAATTTCCACAAGATGTTCCAAATCTTCCCAAGCTTCTGTGAGCGCTCTTACAAACTGTTACCTTTCCATACAGACCTTAAATTTATCCCAAAAACTTTGGTTAGCGTTTTTCAAAACTTTAGAAAAGGTTTTTGATGAATATACAGGTGCAGAGTTTAAAATGTTTTCCTACTCTATGAAAGAACTGAAGCGAAAAGTTCCTGAAGAAAAGAAGCCTTTGACACCATAACAACCGGGGCCCCCGCCTCACCTTTTTTTTTTCTAAATAATCCTTTTCCTCCCACCATCAAGATGAAAGAAAATATCAGATAAGTCTCGAAAAATTCAGAGAAAATGGTATTTCTTGAGACATCTCCTCTTCCGCTGAAACCCAATAAAAGCAGCGATTATTTCTTTTTTGGCATCATGTGATATTTTATTTTTTCTGACCCCTTGGGGAACACACAAAGATCACAAAATATGAGGGGTGGCACTACTTAGGCAGTGGCGTTCATATTTTTATTGGACTTAGTCACCATAGCCTCTCTCCTTTTAGTTAAATAGGTTGTAACATGGTCTAATTTCCACATACTAAAATAACAAAAATCTTATTCACCTTTCAGTAAAGATATTTCAATTAGAAAGTATTTTTTCATGATATTCTTCATGTAAATAAACATGTTTTAAAATTAATCTCAAATCGTAACAACAATATCCATAAACATCTGCGAAGTTTTGGCGCACCCTGCTCTGACAAATGTTGCTGCTTCATATTTTCGTAAAGAGAGAAACAAGTAAAAAATCCGCAGAAGTTTCTCCTGCGCAATCGAGTTTTCTGTACAGCCGCTACAGCGTATTATCAAGGCCACCGAAAACAGATATACCTTTCGGTGGCCTCGGTATAACGCTGTTTGAGCTCTACCCCTTGAAACATTAATCACGGCCACAAGCACGATTATGGCTAACTTTAACCTTAAATAAAATAAAAAGTACTGAGGCTAGAGTACTGCAATTTGCTATGTTTGGTGTGTGTATATATATATATATATATATATATATATATATATATATATATATATATATATATATATATATATATATATATATATATATATATATATATATATATATACACACACAGTATCTACGTGTGTGTATTCTCTTAAATACTCGTTCCTGCGCTCAGACATTCTAATAACGATTCTAATCGTATAAAAGAAAGTTACGGAATATCTTTTGTTTTCCTAAACCATCCATTACGTTAGAATGTTATGCGTCAGAATGAAATAACTAGAGATACAAAATCCGTGTTAACTGTTGGTCACTTCCCATTATGGATGTCAATTTTTTCCGCATCATGCAGTGTAACTGTCAAGCGACATTATTCTAGATTCACTCTGCGAAATATGTATTTTATTTCATTGTACTTCTTTTCCTGCGTAGCCAAGCCTCGCATTTGCTAACAGTGCCTACCCTCCATGATATTGGGACCAGTCCGTTCAAATTTGGTAAGCGACCGGTGGAAAATACCCTCTGCTGACCTTCAGTTGAAATCTAATTTTCTCGCTATTAGAGTTGTAGGGGAGGTTTGTTACCTTTGAATAAGTTATCTTGACATTTATTACGAATAGTTTTGTTTCCTTTTTTATAATTTTATATATTTTATATATTCTTAGATTGGCATTAGACGTTACTTTATTTTATTTCCTAAGATATTATCGCTAGGTATATTGATGATCATGTTTTCGTGGATGGTTTTTCATTACAAGTAGCAAGTTATACCTTCGTACAAGACATAAACAGAGAGATGCACAAGAATGGACTGTAATAATGGATTGAATAAAGCTTGCGAATTATTAAGTCACTGAAATTCTGAAGGATTCAACAAGACGGCAAAATGAAATAAAATCTATATCAGGATGTTGAATATGAAACTATACGTAGTGGTGGTAAAACCATACACATACTCTAAGCTCATAAAGGAATTCATGTTTATAAAATATATATCAAGAATCTATAGAACATTCCCATTATAAAAGCACTTAGCGTTTCATTCTCTGCTTATTTTCTTCTTTCTCTTCCTCTGCCAATCTAATCTATTCTTTGTTTTGGGACGCGAAGCTATAGATACCTATGTTACACGATACAGAAAAAATGGTAGCGATAAAGCAGAAAAAGAAAATATAGCAAAAGAAAATATAGCTACCGTTATCAAGTTTTCTGTATTGCATTGTGCTGAGCAGCCGACGATCACTTTCTGACCACAGAGCCGGAGCTCGCGTTGCGCAATTTCCAAGGTCGGTGATTTATTGGTGTCCAATTAGCTGGCTATTGTTAGCGGGCGTTATCGATACAATGGGGATTTCATTCGCCTGTGATGTAGCCTCTGCCCCACAAAGAATACGTACAAATATAGTTGGTTTCGTCGACTGTTTCCACCTTTTCCTGCAATTCCTGAGATTTACATGAGAATGGAAGTTAAATCATTGGGAAAATTTGGTTCATTACGCATTTTGTGCTGCCTCTGAAGTCGTGTATTGAAAGTGATTTTTCTCTAAAATTTTGTTTTGAAAGTGATTTTTCTCTAAAATTTTGTTTTGAAAGTGATTTTTCTCTAAAATTTTGTTTTGAAATTGATTTTTCTATAAAATTTTGTTATCAAATTTTCTGCTGCCATTACACACCCGACACAAACATTCTGGAGGTGACCAAGACGAGAATTGGAAAAGCATCAATATCATTTACAAACGGAGAAGTGCACTTCTGCTGTACTAATCTTAGTGTAAAATATTTAAGGAAGTGATTTACTAAATTATTAGCTTAAAAAATACGCCGTTATCTTTGTTTTTCTTACCTTATTCTAGGCCATTTTAGTATTAATTCAAAATATGTTATTTTAATTTTGATTACAAGGTAATCATCCTATATTCATTTTTTTATTGACACAACTTAGATGACTTATATTATTTCAGAATCTTATTCATAATTACTTTTTATATAATGCTCATTATTTGAAATACTGGCATAAGTTAGAATCCTTACATTAGTCTTGGTGGGTTTCCACAAAAAAAAAAACCAATAAGAGAAAAGGATTTTTATATATAAAAAGAATTCTGAAGCTTCTTTCCAAGTGCGCTATCCAAACTTTGATTAGGGACTCCGCCCCAAAGGGATGTGTTTTCTGGGAGCAACTGGAATAACAGTTCTTTTCCTCAGGCGAGAGGAAAAAATAAAGATATCGGGAGTGAGGAGTGGGAGAGAGCGACATCCTATTCAGAACTTTCAAAGTTGTGCTAACTGAGTGATGCAACTCTTGAGTTGAAAACGGTGCTCCCCGTTATTGCTTCCAGTCACTATATTATATGTATATATATATATATATATATATATATATTATATATATATATATATATATATATATATATATATATATATATATATATATACCTTATCCGAGACTGAAACTAAAACTTAATCCCGATTCCTTTTAAATACTATTAGCTCCTTGCGACGCTGAAAAAAATCGCTAGTTTTATTGTTTCACCTGTATTTAAATCAGGCCATCAGATCGCCCCTTCCATGACAATAGAAACGACAGAGGTCAAAAGCTTACTGGAATCCCTAAGAAGCTTTGGAGCCCAGAAAGATGAAAAAGGTTACCGTTGCCAATAACGGTTTGAAGGGGAAGGCTGTTTTCCCGCCGTCAGTCGACTCTTCGATGCCTAATTCCATGGCACAACACGATAAGGAGAGCCAATAAGTGGAGGTTCAATATATTTTCCCAACCCTTTTATAAAATGGTAGACGTTTTATGGAGGAACGGAAATGTCATTATGAATATTCGGAGGAAGGGCAACTCTCTGTTTCCTTTTTTTGACATTGTTAAAATTTTAAATCAAAATTCATATCCAAAATGTTATTCATATGAATACAAGTAGTAATTATATAGAATAGCCATTTCCATTTTTAAGCAGTGTAAAAAAATTGTGAGGATTTCTTAAAATGCTGTTGTTAACAGACGACTTTCTTCTTGTTTTATATTGTGGAGACTCTCATAACGTAAGTCATCGTTCCTGCAATTTGATTTACCTTCCTACATTTAATTAGTACAAAACAGCAAGGGAAATTTAGGTTCCGCCTCAATAACACAAAATAAAATAAAAAGTAGAGCAATAAGGAACCTTTGGTTTAACTTGCCGAGAAGATGTACACTTGCTTCTCCAAACTGAATGAAGAAGAAGAAGAAGAAGAAGACGAAGAAGAAGAAGAAGAAGAAGTTACATCCAATCCCGAAAGAAGAAAGACCTATTTTATAAAACTGAAGACTAAAAAGAGATTAAATTCTGTCGAAACCCGTAGGCAGCGCTCGACACGCTCCTTAGCCAGAGGAAGAGTTCAATTATTCTTATCATGGATTTTATCAATGAAATATCTTAAATAGATATAACCAACACGCCAAAAAAAAAAAAGAAAGAAAATAGAGACAAGATTACCCGAACAGGATGTTGGAACAGCCTGACTTAACAGTAGGTTCTTAATTTGACTACTGGAACTGAGAATGTCTTTGTCGATGGAAGAAGAATCATTTAATGAGAATCAGTAAAAAAAAAAAATTGTTCGTGGACGTAGCTAATGGCAGCATGGATATCGTCCCGTTGAGCTAAGATTTTGTTGTTAATATCTCAGATATGGAGGTTGTTGGGGTGGGACTGAAATGTCGAATGTTCAATATTCTTCTTTATGAAAGCATATTAATGCAGCTGCCTTCTAACTTATTCATTAAAAAAAAAAAAAAAAAAAACTAAATAGGTAATACGAATGCTGCAGTCTATAACGCCTTACGAAACAGGCACGAAGCGGTTTTCAAATAATAAATATTGCGTCTAACTAGAATTCCCAATCTTAGAAAATAGATTAATAAGGAGAAAATTTCTTTCATCAAAGCGCTCCCAGGTTACATATTGAGGTCATGCGAGGGAAAACTGCTATACCTCTTGCATGGCTTGTTGTGCTGCATGTTAATGGAAAAGAGCACTACAGGCGCTTTTCTTATTTATATCTAATCATTTATTTATTCCGCTCTGAAAAGTGAATTTTATTTTCTTATTCTGTTGTGAATGGTGCGCTTAGTCTAGGTAGGCAATCTCCTTCTCCCTGGTTATTTTTCTGTAAGTTACACAACATGTAATTGGAATTTTATCTTTCGATGTTTCTTGAGGCGAAAATGTAATATATATATATATATATATATATATATATATATATATATATATATATATATATATATATATATATATATATATATATATACATGTATATATATATACTCGTATATATACGCTACATTCTGTCAAGAAATGAGAAAGCTTTTCAAGCCTCGAGCATACCCTAAGATTTTTCTATCCGCAGTCTTTCCGATTAAAATCTTTCTTGATTTCGTAAAAAGTGACCTATTCTTAACGAACAGCCACAGAAGAGAAAAATGAAGACAAAATGGAGAGTGAAATCTCTTCTTGCATCTCCACTTCTCTGGGCTAAAGAAAAGCATTTAACCTCCATCACTGGATAAGCTAAGAAAACGGGCCGCTTTAAGAAGCGAGTTACTTCAGCTTTTAGGGAGAATTTCTTTTCTAATCTTGAGGGGGATTCGCGGTCTTGGAGGGCTCTTAGCAAGCAAAGCCACGAGAAATCTCGAAGTAAAAAGAGAAAGCATTTTGCTTTCCATACCGGCTGATAGATAATTCATTCGTGAAAAGGTGGGAATTATCCTTCTCTTAGAGAGAGGGCACAGTTAGCAATAATTTCATTTGAAAAATTGTGCTAACTGAGTGAGATTTTTCTATAACTATGAATAAAAGATGCTATTATTAGGGGTTTCGAGAGATAAGAGGAGTCTGGTACTGGCTAACTGGTCAAATATTTTCATTCGACGAACTTCATATATATATATATATATATATATATATATATATATATATATATATATATATATATATATATATATATATATATATATATATATATATATATACACAACCACTGAATAGGCCATTATAAAAACCGACTGTCACAGACTTACAAATACTAAGTGGTATTCCACGAAATACTGGGTGTTATATTTTCAAGAATATGCAACTCTATATTTTGAACCACTGACTGAGGTAGCATTTATAAAATAGTTCGGCGAAGAAAAATTTTCAACGTGTAAAAGTTAAGATACTTTTTGGCTAATGGAAATATTTGCATTACTTTTGCTTCCATTAACGGTTTTGCAGCAATTGCGATTTTTATTACTGGGGTTACCACGATATTTTAATGACATCTAATCAGACAAGAGAAGCAGATTCTTGAGACTTCTTAAAAATGCACCGTGAACTCTGAATAACCCTTATTTCCCCTAATATTGTCAGTTAATTCATTCATTTTTGCCGTCTATACAGTCTCTTCTTAACTATGATTCGATTTTCATGAATTTCGGTCAGACGTCGGCTGTCTTCTACTGAAAATTAAGTTTGGTTTATATTATTTCTGATTTCCAACTCACCTTACAGTTAACCACACTTGAAAATGTTCAATTTTTATAATGTTCAATTTTGATATTTCGCTATTTGGGGTTTCCTTTGAACTGACATATTTTCCGAGCTTAGATGCATATCTAATAAATTTTTCTAATTCTTTAAAATAATATTCGTTCCATCTCTATCCATTTTTCATTGAGAACTTTTTTCACTCGTTACTGACGTTAGTTTTCTTGAAAGCACAGATAAGGTCATACACTCATATTTGTATGCAATCTATGCATACCCTCCTATTCCCATCACATCTACATAGATCCCATTTCTCATTTATAATTTACTTTTATTAATATTCATACTCCTTTTTTTTTTTATTTCGTATTAACACACTACCATGAATCCTTACTTCGCTAAATGCACTAACATCATCATTGTTCTATAAAACACTTGTAAAATTGGCTTTCGAACCAATTAATTAAGGATTTCAACCCCCAATCATTCTTGTGAACCTTCACTTTAAAGCTCCATAGAAATCTTGCTTGGACTCACCTTTTCTCCGGAAAATCCATTTCTTTGTATATCACTCACGGTGCTTTTTTTTTCTCCTAAAAAGAAAATTTTTCTTTTAGCTAACCTTTTCTTGAAGCTCAGAAAATAAATTGAATCTATTTTTTTACACCGTCGATTTAATTTGATTTTTCTTTCTTTGAACTTTATATCTAGAGATATTGCTTCTCACACTTTTGCAAATTGGATATACCTGATTCAATTTACGCCCATTCTGCCCGCATATTTCCTTTTTCTTCCTTCGATAAAGGAATACTCTCACACACACACACATACACACACACGCACACACACACACACACACACACACACATATATATATATATATATATATATATATATATATATATATATATATATATATATATATATATATATATATATATATATATATATATATATATATATATATAGCGAAGTTGAGGGTGGGTTCTATCAATCCAGCAAACAGCAATTTAGTGCGAGGAGAAGGACACTTCTTTATTCCTTTCTAGGTGCTTTATTTAGCTGCTGACGTTTCAAGACGTTCAGTCCCATTTTCAAAGCTATATAATAAAAGAAACATATATTAAAAACAGACTCGGAATAACATAACATAAAATTATAACATAAAAGTATCAGTATGTTAAAAAGGAAGAGTGTTTATTTACCAAGTAGTGCTGAAGGCACAGACCAGTGACAGTCCGGGTCAGGTTCAGCTTCGACGTGAACTCACGAGAGGTATAGAGGTGTTGAGGTGGTCTGAGTATTTAGTTGGGGGACAAGTTGTTTAATAAAAAGTGATTCTAAAATTGCTAGTTCTTGGTCGTTGGGAGTTCGGCCTATGATTTTAAAATCTTTGTAGTTAATATCGGCTTTGCATTTCTTTGCATGTTCACGTATGCAAGAGAATTCTGGGTTAGATAATTTAACACCCGTTCTGTAACTCACGCCTCGATGAGAATCCAATCTCACTTTTAACAACCTGCGGGTGGAGCCGACATATTTCCCCAGGTTACATCTGGGGCAATTAAATAGGTAAATGACTCCCGAGGTCATCAAAGGAAGAAGACTTCTTCCTTTGATGACCTCGGGAGTCATTTACCTATTTAATTGCCCCAGATGTAACCTGGGGAAATATGTCGGCTCCACCCGCAGGTTGTTAAAAGTGAGATTGGATTCTCATCGAGGCGTGAGTTACAGAACGGGTGTTAAATTATCTAACCCAGAATTCTCTTGCATACGTGAACATGCAAAGAAATGCAAAGCCGATATTAACTACAAAGATTTTAAAATCATAGGCCGAACTCCCAACGACCAACAACTAGCAATTTTAGAATCACTTTTTATTAAACAACTTGTCCCCCAACTAAATACTCAGACCACCTCAACACCTCTATACCTCTCGTGAGTTCACGTCGAAGCTGAACCTGACCCGGACTGTCACTCGGTCTGTGCCTTCAGCACAACTTGGTAAATAAACACTCTTCCTTTTTAACATACTGATACTTTTATGTTATAATTTTATGTTATGTTATTCCGAGTCTGTTTTTAATATATGTTTCTTTTATTATATAGCTTTGAAAATGGGACTGAACGTCTTGAAACGTCAGCAGCTAAATAAAGCACCTAGAAAGGAATAAAGAAGTGTCCTTCTCCTCGCACTAAATTGCTCTATATATATATATATATATATATATATATATATATATATATATATATATATATATATATATATATATATATATATATATATATATATATTTTTTTTTTTTTTTTTTTTTTTTTTTTATAAATATTACTGCTGTTTGCCCTCAATGTATTTCTTTGTAGTTCTATCAGAGGAACCAACGTCCGTTGTAGCGGCCAAATCACGTAGGCAAATTTAAATTGTAACATTCGCATGGAGAAAGGAACAGGTAGCATTTAGGCATTTTCCCCTATAGGAAAATTTCCATATCAGCCTTAAAAATAGGTGGTCCTAAGGTCCTTTTTTCCTTTCTACCTGTCTCTCTTGGCGAATGTTTTTAACAGAGCGTAGACACCTAGGGCATGACTGTAGGCCTGTTTTTGACCTAGGCCGGTCAGAGAACAGGCAGAGAGAAATTAGCCGCCGAATCGAGCAGACGTCGGGAAGGTGGCTCTGTCACCGCCTTTGTCTATTATTTTATTAGTGAATGGTGGAGCAAGAAACACTACACAAACTTCAGCACGTCCGTTGTATGCGCGACAACGCTTCGTCCTTAAGGTAAAGTCTGTGTACTGTTCGAAACTTCGTCCATTCTTTTATCCTCTTTCTGTATTTCCCAATCTTTCTTTGTTTCATTCTCCAGCCACCATTTAGGGTAACCGCTGGTACGAAGTCTAGATTAAGTCAAATTATTATATTGTTAGCGTTAGCCGAATTATCCCAGGAGGCCTCGGGAATTTTGGCAAGCAAGTCATTTTTAATACTCTGGTATTTGTTGTGCCTAGCGCTCATTGTTTGGGGAGAACCGTTGTGTTTTTTTGTATTTAATACCATCTTAACAAGTAGAGATTTTTCTGCGTCCTCAGTTGGTGACGTTTATCATAAAGTCTTTATTCCTGGAATATTCTTTGTTAAGGTTAATTACCCCTTAACTGGCGACCTTTGATTAATTAACGTCTGTCTTTGAGGTTAACTCGTGGCTTCAAGAGACAGGTTACGTGTATTCTTGGCATGCAGGGCCGTGGAACTTTACATAAATTAACCAATAACTGATCAGCCAAGACACACACATAACAGTATATATATAATTAAGTATGTATGTATTAATGATGTTAAACATTTGATAACCAAAAGAATTTTGTTCTAATTAGAGAGAAAGAGGAAACTACCACAATATACATATCTTATTTGATGCTAAAAACCGCATTCTAAGAGGGCTATATAACAGCAACCAGGAGAGAATTTTATGTCAACAGTAATTGCTTATATGAAAACTTACCCACCAAGACAGACAGACACACACACTCATATATATATATATATATATATATATATATATATATATATATATATATATATATATATATATATATATATATATGCATGTGTGTGTGTCTGTCTTGGTGAGCAAGTTTTCACATAAGCAATTACTGTTAACATAAAATTCTCTCCTGGCTGCTGTTACATAACCCTCTTAGAATGCGGGTTTTAGCATGAAACAAGATATGTGTATTACGTCAGTTTCCTCTTTCTCTCTCCCTAAAACACTATTCTTTTGGTCATCAAATGTTTAACATCATTAATCTGAGAGAGAGAGAGAGAGAGAGAGAGAGAGAGAGAGAGAGAGAGAGAGAGAGAGAGAGAGAGTTCCGTGTGAAATGAAGTAAGAAATGGATACTTATAACCAATTAAAATGATAAAGCAAAATAAAATAATTAAAATTAATTAAGAAGTTCTACCTGTAATGAAAGACAGCCCACAAATTATGATAGATTCTTTTCTTGTAGCGTAGGGAAAAAGAAAATCCAGAAAGGTTTAGGAGTAATCAATCACTAACTTTTCGAGTATCTTAGGGAGTGGGAGATGATGGATCAGGAAGGATCCCCTGAAGGATCACTCAGAAAGGATCTCCTTTAGGTGAGAGATTTCCTCCATAATTGTAAAGGAATTCTTTCATACTTCCCAATATTTCCCTGAAAAGATTATCGTCCGCTTCAACGAAATTTCATAATATTAATGAATATTACGTTATTTTGCTACAAAATATTCTTTGTGAGATTTACTTTGATACCTATGCCTTTTTTGGTCTGAAAGTTATGAAGAATTGGATGAAAATAATTGTAATTAAGAGTGATACACCATTTGGGGTTCCCTCCAACACAAGCTCTCGTGTAGTTTTTCATTTTCTTTCACTTTTCTTGGATGTAAAATTTCCAGAGTAAATCTGAAAATCGATGACGACGTGAACTGAAGTTTAAGATGCAAAGAGAATTCTCTTCAGATCTTTAGATCCGAATAATTTAGCTCAGCAGTAATATTCTGAGTAGTCTTTTGAAAACGAAATGAAAAAGACTGAAGATATGTGAAACCATTAATGTATAAAAGAATGCAATATATTTTGTCAGGTTTGATAGAGAGAGAGAGAGAGAGAGAGAGAGAGAGAGAGAGAGAGAGAGAGAGAGAGAGAGAGAGAGAGAGAGAGAGAGATTTCTAAAACGTTTTATAAGAAATGGGTTATTTAGTGATAACGGAATAATCCACTTATTCCATAACGAAATAATCCACTTATTCCATAACGAAATAATCCACTTATTCCATGACATAGCATCCTCTTAATGTTCATTTTAAAACTGATTTAATGCAAATGAAGTGACATATGACAATAACTTCCATTTAAGAATATTAATAAAAATTGCCTGTCTTATACTGAATACTTCCTTTACCCCTACATACGTCTCGAAAATATAGTTTAGGGTTGAACATAACCAGTTTTATGTACTGTATTGTATACATCGTGGATACGAAATTGACACACGAACTTTATATATATATATATATATATATATATATATATATATATATATATATATATATATATATATATATATATATATATATATATATATATATATATATATATATATATATGAAAAGGACCTCATTCAGACTGGATGGTATCATGGAGTATTTATTCAGAAAAAGTTACAAGCTTTCTTGGACAAACAGTCCACATTATCAAGTATCCGTTTGTCCAAGAAAGCTTGTAACTGAATAAATACTCCATTAGATACCAGCCAGTTTGAATGAGGTCCTTTTAGTAATTCTACCAATGTACAGAACAATTGTGTATGTGATAAAGTTAATATATATATATATATATATATATATATATATATATATATATATATATATATATATATATATATATATATATATATATATATGATATAAGGCTTCTGTACCCCACGTCGATATCAAAGGCTGACCCAGGGCCTAATGTGTCGACTGTGTCAGGCTTTACTGGGTGGTAACCAAGCCTAGGACTGAGGACTGCTTATTTTCACTGATCGAAAGAACAATGTCATGTTATGATATTATTCTTGGTTTTCCTCCGCATGTCTCCTTCATCACTCCTGCTATAACATTTTTAAATTCACCTGCCTACTCTACCACACTAATACCAGCTAAAACTGTCTGTCTATGGTAATTATTAAAACTGTATTTGATATTCTGAAATTCTGTAACTTAGAAATTGCAGGAAATTACATGTGTACACAAAATCTTTTTAATCTTAATTTTAAAGCACAATAACTTTTTTCGATACATTATTATTATTATTATTATTATTATTATTATTATTATTATTATTATTATTATTATTATTATTATTATTATTATTATTATTATTATTACTTCCTCTCGTGTATATTAATAACCAATGCATAGCTCAAAAATAAAACCATAAGAGAAAATTATTTTACAAGTCTCTGACAATAGCAACAAAGAACCAGATGCAGCTGCAAGACCAATCAAAGGAACATGACAGCAATTCTTCTTCAACAGAGGATTTATCCGCACTCTGGGCACCGTTAGCGCTTTTGCCCTTTGTAACTTTTCTCCTTACGTCGGGCAGTTCCTCTCCGAGACAAATGATTCCGGTGGACAAAACTGAAATTGGGTCGTGAGACGAAAACTGACAATATAAAACGAACAAAGTATTTTTTGTTTATTGGAACTACAGTAGACATGAAATCTGTGGTTGATTATATAACAAAAAAAAAAGGATCATTAAAACTATATAAGCCCAATGAAATCTGCAATTGATTTTATAATTACCTATAACAAAAATTTAACAAGAATAAACATTACTTTTTTAATATTATTTTTCGTCAAAATATATACATACCTTTAAATTATATAGGAAAGAGTTTCTTTCCATCTGCCTTTCTTTTCCTTAGTATATTTTCTTTATGAAAATGATGAAAGAACAAAAATAATATGTAAAGCAATCGAAAGTTCTGTGCACTATATTTCATTGAAATGGAATATCGCACATTCAAGTCAACCTATGGACCCTAACTGAAGAAAACAAACACGTCTGGTAAGATAATAATTTTCATTACATTTAACGGGTAAATATTTACAAAAACTTATAAAAATACTTCAACTGCTTCCACTTTAATAACGGCATTATTCATATACCTTAACTCTGATATCAAAAGTGAAAATTAACCAAGTTTCAGATATTTGTAGATTTTTTGAGGGTGTTGGGGTGTATAAAAGTTTCTTAACTGAGGAGATTTTCATCATTTATTCATTTATTGTTTTTCCCTTAATATCAAGGAAGATTTTATATACTTAGCATAACATCTGACTACCTTACAATTAGGACTTTATATATCAACAACCAAAGTATGTTCAAATATATGTATATATTAAAACAGGACCTCATTTAAACTGTTCGGTATCTAGCGGAGATATTTAGCAAGGAAATGTTACAGGCTCTCTAGGACTAACAGTCCTCATCCTCTGGTATCCATAGAATGATCAGACACGTTGTCCAGCCGTAAGTGATAAAGTTCATTTATCGGACCTCGAGATGGATTGGTTCAGGAGATTTACAAGAACGTATGAAGGGAGAGCCACGCTGGAACTAGGAGCTTGTGAAAAAGTGAGAAGAAGATAGCGGTAAAGATAAATACAGCTGGACCGCGTGTCCAGTCATTCTGTGGATACCAGACGATGAGGACTGGTAGTCCTAGAAAAGCTTGTAGCTTTTCCTGGTTAAATATCTCCGCTAGATACCATACAGTTTAAATGAGGTTCTGTTATAAATCGTATTAATGAACAAAACAATAAATAAATAAATATGTATGTATATATATATATATATATATATATATATATATATATATATATATATATATATATATATATATATATATATATATATATATATATATATATATATATATATATATATATATATATATATATATATATATATATATATATATATATATATATATATATATATATATGTGTGTGTGTGTGTGTGTGTGTGTGTGTGTGTGTATTTACATATATGTATATATACATATGTATATATAAGTACTTCTACTGAGCCACGATTGGAATATCTGCCTTATTGTCGGTTTATCAAGTCATCGGACAAAAGAAATAAGTGTGATTCATATTTTCTGTACATAGTCATGTCCAGTTGAGGTCTTGTAATTTATAATTAAAAACAACACCCCCACCATAATAGCACATTACAAAAATCGCATCCGATACAGGCACTGACAATAAGAAAAACTAATAGAGAATTCATATATTGAGGATCTGATGTGAAAGAATTCAAGTGGCTCTTGTTCTGACGTCCCAACTGAGTAGAGCCACAACCCAAGATCCCATTTGGGGTGGGGAATATCTCTCCCTTTTAAACCTTGCAGTCAAATAAAATTCACCACGCCATTTGCAGTGCCTGGAGTCTATTAGAATGAGTAGCCTACCGACCATCGATCTGGGTTAATGGAGTCTCCGCTTATGGACAGAAATTCTTTCCAGAATTACTTTTGAAAATTTACTTGGTTTGCAAGAGTACTTTTCATGCGGTAACGTCGTAAGGCTGAGACTTCTTTTCTTATTTTTGCAGCTTTTAATATTTGAATGTTGGATTTCACTTTATTTTACGGTTTTAGTTATATTGGGTTTTAGTAACAATATGACACGTAAAGGAACTTATTTTTGTTTCCGATCATGCTTCAACAACTATGTCATTAATGAGTCCTATGGGTTGAAAATTTACCAGAATATTAGTCGATGAACACTCTTGTGTCACTTGAGTACTGTAACCCTTCCGTTCTGAAACGTCTTTCATATTATCTAGCATATACTCCTTTCTACCTTCTCTGCTTCAAAGCTTATTAACTATATAATAATTTCTTAGCTTATAAGTAAACATTGTCCCCAACCATCTACCTTTAATTATTCCATTTTCGTTCGAGATCTATAGGACAGTTCCAGTATGTAAAGATTCTCAAAAAAATCTTCATAGGTAATAACAACTTTGTCCATGCACACACCTTTATCGTCTCAGGGTTTTTCAAAGGCACTTCCACCCTCCGTCTACAACTCCACTTTTAATTTTATCTGTTACAGTAACTCCAAAGCACCTCATCTACCATTCATTTCTCTATCTCCCGGTCACCTAGTTACCTCTATAATCACACTGG
>JANJGK010000017.1:7422626-7437626 GCA_039081455.1 Macrobrachium rosenbergii | reverse complement strand
AAAAATGTATCTCCTGTGAATTTCTGGTATTTTCTGCAAATTCCCGTTTCTTCCTTACCATTCCTATAGTCTAACTGAAGATTTTATACTACCTCATTTGTGGACAAGCAGAATTCATTACTAAATTCTGATATTCCGAACACGAGTTCGAATCTCTCTCGGGTGTCAGAACCTCTTCATATGGTTCTTCTTTGGATCTAAAGTTTTGTAGCCAGAAGTGTAGGAAAAATACAAAGAAATCGAGACGTTAAGAGGGCGCTGTGACTACTGCAATTACCTATGCAACCTAATATAAACAAACCAATATAGTCTGTGTGTGTATATAAATATATATAAATATATATACTATATATACATATATATATATATATATATATATATATATATATATATACATATATACATATATATATATATATATATATATATATATATATATATATATATATATATATATATATATACATATATACATATATGCATATATACAGCTGGTCAAGTGTTACCAGATACAGTTGTAGTTGTAACAACCACGATACTCTCTTAACATTTTGGATACGCGTGTAATTACAAAGCCTCAGATCGCCCACCCACCAAAAAAAAAACTATGTGAACAGATTTCAACAAGTATCCGGAATATTAGAATAAGGTAATGATATCCACTTGACTACAGAATGAAAACGTATATATTCCTTAATTAGTTATGTCGTAGGACTGTTACCAATATAATCTAGATTTGAGAAGGTCACTATTGCCAATATATAACGAGAGGATTTTTTATTTACACGTTGGTCGTAATTGTTTCTTTAAAGATAAAAAGTTTATTTCTGTGATTAGTTATAGAAAGCAGTAAAAAGCGTAATTCGAGCTGTACATTCATGTACAATGTTGAAATCGATTAAATTAATCATTGTCTAGTTCTTAATTAAATCATTTTATATATGATAACAGAGCGATTTACAAAGACGGAATTTTTAATCATTGCTGATATGCATATATAATACACACACACACACACACACACACACACACACACATATATATATATATATATATATATATATATATATATATATATATATATATATATATATATATATATGTGTGTGTGTGTGTGTGTGTGTGTGTGTGTGTGTGGGTATGTGTGTATGTGTGTCTATGTGTATTTAATACGCTGTAAAAGAAAAGGAACGAAGATGCTAAAAAATCAGGACACCTTTTTTTTTTTTTTTTTTTTTTTTACGAAGTTGTAATATTCAGCAAGAAAGAAACTGACTCCTCTATCGATTTGTTCTACTGTGGAAGAGCAAATTTTGTTGTCCACCCTCGCTGAGCAAAACTCCGTA
Organism: Macrobrachium rosenbergii; assembly: GCA_039081455.1. NCBI lineage: Eukaryota > Metazoa > Arthropoda > Malacostraca > Decapoda > Palaemonidae > Macrobrachium > Macrobrachium rosenbergii. The sequence goes on along the minus strand of JANJGK010000017.1, from coordinate 7,436,280 downwards.
TCTCTTTTGCCGAGCTGTGAGCTGGGATTCTCGTGGTCTTTTTCCGGACTTTAAAAGCACTCATTTCCCAAAAAGAAATTAGACGGAATGTGGAAGGAGGCTTTCCTTCTTCTTCCACTCATATTGCACCGTCGAAATGATGATCGAAACATTTCATTTGTTCGGCCGACAAGGCGTCTTAGTTTTGAACTGGGTACGAAATTGCCCGTGCAGACAAACAGAAGGTTCTATCGACTTGAGTTTGTATATTTTAAATTTATATTTCTTAGTTTTCGAAATGTGATATCCATACCACTGAGAGATTACTTTCAAATAGCTTTATAGCTTTTTGATCAAAATGAATCTAATTTCTATAATATATATATACATATATATATACATATATATATACATATATATATATATATATATATATATATATATATATATATATATATATATATATATGTGTGTGTGTGTGTGTGTGTGTGTGTGTGTGTGTGTGTATGTATGTATATACAGAATTTCAAAAAGCAATTTGTAAGCCGTGGGAACTAAACAATAATTTCATTTACATGACAGCAGCATATTTGCATAAGTATTACCCCTTGAATTACCCGCTTTACTATATTTTTATAATTGTAATCATATACAAAAACTCATATTTTATGAAACAATAACGAACAGAATATAAAGGGGAAAATCCGCTTGTGATACTTTGGCAAAAGATGGCCTCCTCAAATCTAAATTATATTGGCAATAGTTATAAAACTTGAAATAGCTAATAATTGTTGTAAATATGATACGATTTTCTTGGTAGAAGACTATAAAAATTACTTTATTGCCGTAAATAAAAACATTATGTTCACTCCTCAGACGCAGGATTTAGAGTCTTGAAACTTCTGTGTAGAGACCTTTCGTTGTTGCTTTTATAGATTTCCAATTAGATTTAAAATTCTGTTAAAATACGTTATTCATAAATGGAAAACTTCAACAGAAATATAAACGTTGCCTACTTTAGTTCACCTTACCATTATTAATTTTTTTAACAAGCACATAAAAAGGGCATAGAATAAAAAAAAATTAAAGTGATTTTAAAGTCAGCGTCGACGTAGGTGTAAACTGAATATGTTAGTTACAAATTTAATTAAGCCTTATATATATATGGCAATCCTACCACAAAGATACTGAAAGCGCATTTGGTTCATATTCATATAATAATTATCCGTAGATTATATGCAGTCTAAGATTTAGCATTGTTATTTCTCTTTTACTTACTCTGCATTTGAGTTTCATATGGATAACAAAACAGGTAGATATATGTAGGTTATATATGAAGTCTAAGATATCACAATTTATTTTACTTATTCTGCGTTTGAATTTAAAGATGGGTAACAAAAAAACAGGTGAAAAATGTGCCGAAGTTTCTTCGGTGCAATCGAGTTTTCTGTACAGCTGAATGAAACTCTCAGCCGCGGCCCATGAAACTTCAGCCACGGCCCGGTCATGGTTAAATTTAACCTTAAATGAAATAAAAACTACCAAGGGTAGAGGGCTGCAATTTGGTATGTTTGATGATTGAAGGGTCGATGAACAATATACCAATTTGCAGCCCTCTAGCCTCAGCAGTTTTTAAGATCTGAGGGCGGACAGAAAAAGTGCGGACGGACAGACAAATAGCCGTCTCAGTAGTTTTCTTTTACAGAAAACTAACAAGATATATAACTGTAGGTTCTACATGAAGTGTAAGACTTTAAATTTCTTTCAGTTATTCTGCATTTGAATTTAAAGATGGATCACAGAGAAAGCAAGGTAGATAAATGTAAATTCTTTTGGAAGTCTAAGACATTACATTTTCTGTACGGTATTCTGCTTCTGAATTTAAAGGTTGATCACATAAAAAACTAGACAGACAACTGTAGGCTACATATGAATTCTAAGATATTGCATTTTCCTTCAGTTATTCTAAATTTGAAATTAAAAGGTGAATAAAAAAAAAACTAGATATCATGGACAAAATATCTACTAAAAGGCATAACTCGTCAACCCAAAGGTTCTCTAAAAAGAGAGTGAGAGGATTTCATCAGACAATATTTGAAATTGTCTGGTGAAAACTTTTTAAACTCCTTTTCATTCAAAAGTCTTCGACTTGGTATTAATTACTATTGAGAACCAATCTAACTTCCAGAGTTTTTGATTTTCGTGAAGGCGCACTTGAAATGCCAAATGGAGAAACTTAAACTTTATAATTACAAAAATTGAATAAGCAAGTGTACAAATAGAATAACGAAAATTAGGGCCAGGAACGTTCATTTATCTATTACCTGTCTGTTGTTTATCTGTTGGCAAAAATGTGGAGACACATTTTATACACAGACACACATACGTTAACAATTTTAGATTGCAGATACATTTTTAAATGATAAAAGTTGGTATTACAAATATTATTAGCTACTGAGTATATATATATATATATATATATATATATATATATATATATATATATATATATATATATATATATATATATATATATATATATATATACAGTATATATATATATATATATATATATATATATATATATACATATATTTATATATACATATATATATATATAATAAGTCCTCACGTGAAAATGAAAGGAATTGGTACCAAGACTTTCAACTTTTATTCCAAAGTCATCTTCAGTACCCTGAAGATGACTTTGGAATAAAAGTTGAAAGTCTTGGTACCAATTCCTTTCATTTTCACGTGAGGACTTATTATATACTTCATCCACGGGACCATTGTGGAAATTACAAGATATATATATATATATATATATATATATATATATATATATATATATATATATATATATATATATATATATATATATATATATATATATATACATATATATATATATATATATATATATATATATATATATATATATATATATGTATATGTGTATATATATATATATATATATATATATATATATATATATATATATATATATATATATATATATATATATATATATGATAGCTTTTAAATATGTTTTTCATCATTAAGAACCAATGTGTGGTTAGTTCTCTCTATTTGTGTAGCTGCTTCGACGTCAATTAGATACACAAAATAATTTTTATCATCATTTTTAAATTCTATTAAACGACACATTTTACATAATGTTAAGATTCCATTACTTACCACATTTTGTATGTGTTAGATGCACACGCACTCGAGATAACATTCAGTGCGTTACACAAAAAACAACACCGTTTAGAGCAAATTAAAAAGGAATTTGAAAATTGCTCGTCTAATCTATAGTAGGCCCGTCATTATCCTGGCTCTGATTGAAGGAATACTTAACTTACTACTGAACCTAGTTTGATTGGCTGGCATACTTAGATTGAAGCAAGCTTTGGTTCAATTTGGTTCAATGATTATTATTATTATTATTATTATTATTATTATTATTATTATTATTATTACTGAATAGGATGGAAATCTTGGAAATTAACCAAGCTCGTCAAAACACCAAAGGCTTGAAATTTCAGGCTACAAAGAATCGGACACTCAGGTCATGGCAAGTTACTGGTGCAGTTTTCTGAATAATAATAATAATAATAATAATAATAATAATAATAATAATAATAATAATAATAATAATAATAATAATAATAATAATAGAGTGGCTAAGGAGTGCGTGGGAAGAAGGACTGATAAAAGTAGACGAAGACCCAGAAATATGCAGAGACAGAAGAATGAAAGACAGAACAGAGGAATGGCACAACAAACCAATACACGGACAGCACATGAGACAGGCAAAAAACTGGTCAGCTATGAAACAAGGCAATGGCTACAGAGGGGAGAACTCAAGAAGAAACGGAAGGAGTGCTAATAGCGGAGCAAGATCAGGTCCTAAGAACCAGGTTTGTCAAAAGAAAAATATATGGAAATAACATCTCACCCATATGCAGGAAGTGAATATGAAAGACGAGACCATAAACCACATAGCAGGAGAATGTCCAGCGCTTGCACATAACCAGTACAAAAAAAGCCATGATTCAGTAGCAAACGCCCTCCACTGGAGCCTGTGCAAGAAACACCAGCTACCTTGCAGTAATAAGTGATACGAACACTAATCTGAGGGAGTGATAGAAAACGACCAGGCAAAGACCCTCTGGGACTATAGCATCAGGACATATAGGGTGATACGTGCCAATAGACCAGACATGATGCTGATTGACAAAATCAAGAAGAAAGTACCACTCATTGATGTCGCAATGCCATGGGACACCAGAGTAGATGAGAAAGAAAGAGAAAAAAATGACAAGTATCAAGACCTGAAAATCGAAATAAGAAGGATATGGAATATGCCAGTGGAAATTGTACCCATAATCATAGGAACACTAGGCACGATCCCAAGATCCCTGAGAAGGGATCTGGAAAAACTAGATGCCGAAGTAGCTCCAGGACTCATGCAGGAAAGTGTGCTACTAGAAACAGCGTACATAGTGAGAAAAGTGATGGACTCCTAAGGAGGCAGGATGCAACTCGGAACCCCACACGATAAAAACTACCCAGTCGAATAGGATGACTGTGATAGACAAAAAAAAAAAAAAAAAAAAAAAAAAATAATAATAATAATAATAATAATAATAATAATAATAATAATAATAATAATAATAATAATAATAATAATAAGAGGTAAGTAAAGAATATTTTTTGTGCTTTAGTCTGAATGCATTGACCTTCCGGGAACACCAAGAGAACACCAAATTTTAATAAATAAACCACTTTATATATATTTTAATCTTCTGAATTACAGTGTTTTATTTTGAATTAGTCAATCATATTTTCATCAGTACCGAGTAAATGGTTTTATTGTTGAGACACTTGAATCTTCACGGAACCAAATACTCTTACTCGAATCTTTGTATGCTCAATCAATAAAAAAGTGGTGGAACGAGTACTCTTCATGTCACAGAACAATACACAATCACGGGAGGGAGCGAAGTGCAAAGACGATCTTCGTTCATGAGTTATGAGATATAAGCCAGAGGACAGACAACTATCAAGCAGCAAACCCTAGATAACTGAATATCCCGAAACAGATATATATATATATATATATATATATATATATATATATATATATATATATATATATATATATATATATATATATATATATATATATATATTAAATAAGGCTCATAAAAGAGATCATATGTACAAATAAATTGAGACTGTGTGGTCTAAAAGTTTTTAAAAACTTGGAAACCCAATTACGGGTTGGTATCTCACAAAATATAGGAAACAAAAATAAAAAAACAAAGTTGGTAATTGCCGTTGTGCCAGACTTATGATTGCCCTGTATAGGAACCAAAGGGCTCTGTGGTTGCCCCGTTCAAGAACCAAACGGCTATTTTATGGCTGCCCCGTTCAGGAACCAAAATTTTTTATGGTTGCCTTGTCCAAAACCAATGGGCTCTATGGTTGTCCCGTTCAGTATCCAAAGGTCTTCATGGCTGAACCGTTCAGAAACCAGAAGGGTCCTACTGTTGCCCCGTTCAGGAGCCAATGGGATTCATGGTTACCCGTTCGGTAACCGCCGTCTCTACCTCCAGAAAATACTTTAGGGATGGGTTTAAAAACTATAGATGAACAAATAGAGACAACCTATGCCACTAGGAGTCGCCTGAGTCTTATTGCTAAGACGGTAACGAGCCACCAATACAAAGAAATCTTTTGAGAATTTTGCTATGTACCCTTCATCTTCGCCAAGTTTTTTGCTGGTAATCAAAGCAGTAAGAGGAAATTTCCAAATAATAGGCTAACTGTTCAGCACAATGGTAGTAGCAAAATGGAGAAACAGACAAGAGAAAAAAAAAGGTTGAGTATAGAGGATTCTTTCCAAATCATATGTATATATATATATATATATATATATATATATATATATATATATATATATATATATATATATATATATATATATATATATATATATATATATATATATATACACACGCACACACACACACACACACACACACATATATATATATATATATATATATATATATATATATATATATATATATATATATATATATATATCTTCTTCTTCTTCTTTTAACGTGCTTTTTTCCCATTTTTGTATGGGGTAAGCACGATGCCTTCTTTTGAAGGACTTTTTGATTTGGCTTTGGGGTAGACCTGTGGTCTCGATCGGCTGCCCTGCCTGATATCGCTTAGACCCCGGTAGCGTATGTTTCATGTATCATACCCGACCCAACGCCCTTTCTTCCCAGCAGCGAGAAGTTATTGCGCGGGTATGGCGAGAGTTCGAGACGTGTGAGATGTTTGTTATGTTTTTAGAAGGTGTTGTAGTGGCTTTGTTTTGTGTGTGTATTTAGTCTGTAACATCCATTTGCTTTTTAAGCAAACCTATCCGTTGATTACATATATAATCCCGGGATGTCTACACGGATAGCAAAGTGTCTGCCTCTCCGATCAGTCGGCTGCGGATTTGAACCCGCGCCATAGACCTCTACGAAGTCCGAAGCTGCTGCTGTAACCGACTGAGCCATCGAGGCTCTATATATATATATATATATATATATATATATATATATATATATATATATATATATATATATATATATATATATATATATATATATATACACATATACCATAAGAAGTGTCAGTCTGACGAGACTAAAATTATGTAAAAGACCTCGTTCCCATTAGGCGCAACGCTTCTAGCCTTTTCTTTCTATTTTGTTTTTCTTACCTAGCGCTGGTTTGAGCTCTTTTCTTGTGCCTCCACCCATCCCCGCCCCTCACCCACACCCATCCCCTATAAAAAAAAAAAAACATACGGTTTACGATAGTCCCAAATGGAAAGACAGTTCACCAGAGGGTGAGTTTGTCTCAACTACAGAATTTCCTTCTGAAATTTGTTTGCGCTTCGCTGGAAGAGAAGGACCAGATTGGCTCCATGGAATGACGCTTTCCCGTTTCCTTTTAACACAATGGGTTTGGAATCGCAGATTTCCCAGGTGGCTTCGCTTTTGCAAACTCGCTGGACTAGAGTTTATGAATACATGAAGGGGACGGAATGGGATTTGAATATGATATTTGAGCGAGTCACTTGTTGTACAACATTCACTGTCGGGACGAAACCGTCCTTTGACAGACGATGAAGGCGAAAATGAAGGTATGATTTTTATAAGAGGTAAGGCTTTACGTCCTCTCAAAAACAAAGAAAACTTGTTAGAATATTTATTTTGAACTTTTACTAATACTCCAGTCATATATTGCGTAGATGAGTGAACTTTTGTGGGCGAGAATTTCCTATCGTAACATATCCAAGCTGACAAGGCACTTATGATAATTGTTTGAGCTGAGAGCTGTGAAGATCTAGTAATGCTTTGATTGCCCAATATACTAGAGACGGACACGGTATTATGCTTTCTTTTCAACGATGTTACTAAAAGAATCTTCATTTAGGAAGACAAAGTATTTCTACCATCATATCAAGATTGAAAGTATACCTATTATTATCACTGACAAAAGTATCCATCAGAATTCTAAGCATGGAAATCAAAATGGAAAAAACAAGCATTATGAGAACCCAAACTTTGAAATAAAAGAAAAGGTGGTTGCATACAGGAAAATGCAAGTAAAAATAATCAGATGAATCAGAAAGTCAATTGAGACGATAAGAGTGAATCGACGTCATTATCGGGACACACAATAGATTTCAGTCGTTGGAAGATAATTACCCCAATGACCAATAACGCTAATTACACGTCCAGTCGTGAGGGGAAAATACATATTAGTTTAATAGCCATAAATAAAGTGGTTTCGTCCGTGATTGAAATTGATACCCGTCACTTAAATTTCATTTTGCCTGTAAGTTTCATTTTTCTGGTTTGCTCGATGGTTTTGTATAATTCAGTTTTTGAATATGACTTCAAGTCTATCCCCGTTATTTACTGGATTCTTGTCTACCCCTTGCCCTTGGAATGGTTAAGAGAACCGATCGATAATTGTAAAGAATTATATTTATGCTGATCTATTTTCTTCATTTTTCCTAATATATAAGTGATGAGCAGTATTCCTAAAATTCACTATGCGAATCTCATTTTTTTTTAAAGATTACATCAAAGGCGGCGATGTACAGCATGATCATTTCTTTAAGCAGCATGAATGGTACATTATTTAAATCTTCAGTAACAAGAACCTTGTAACGCTGTGCCCGGGTGATTTCCAGTAATAAATAGAGCTATGCAGGTATGATTAGACTTCATCACAGACCCCTCGCAGTCTACTGAAAGTAGGCGACAGCCGTGAAAGGTTCAACGATTGATACCTTACATGGGCACAAGTAAATTGAGTCTGGTTGAAAAACATTGGCTATAACCTCAGTACTCAAAAGGATAATGTTAACTAATGGTCATTCAGGGCAGGAAAAGGGTACCTGCTATGCTTATGTGACCTTAGATGAGAAGATATCTTAGTCGTTCTTTAAGAAGAAGAATGGATAAAGTAGTGGTTCTTTGAAAAACAGAATTAGTAACGTAGTGGTTCTGTAATAGGAAGAATGAGTAACTTAGTGGTTATTTGATGAGAAATAATAGCATGGTGTTTATATATGGCATATGAAAATAACCAAACGTCCTACACGATAATGAAGGAATAACACAATAAATATTTATATTGTTTCAAGATGTAATATACCAGAATCGGGAAAAGGGGATGTCATGGGTAGATGCAATAATGATGAAATACATTGAAAAAGAAATAGCTCTTCCAAGACATGACTGCTTCCTGTGTTTGCTCACCAGTCAGTTGCTGTTGTCAACGCGTCCTGGACAATTGTTAGCGATTCGATGAAAACCCTTTCTTGTGGAAACGACACCACGTGGTATCTCATGTCATGCCTTTGTAACATGGCACAACATTCGATCCACATTGCATCAGAAAATTTGATCTGGACTCTTCTATGGCGTGACCGGAAGTGGGCGGTTATTAGGAACCAATCATTGTGCAGAAAATAAAAAAACTCCTTATATGGGAATAACGATTGTCTGTCGTCATTAGCTCCGCCCATATATAAGCTTCAAGAAGAGACTTCCCAAGACAGAAATATATTAAACAGAGAGACAGAGATGGCACTCAGAGGTCGGACAAAGCAAGGTTCTGACGGGAGTATCCCCTTCACACGACCCTTACTCTTCTCCATAAAATCTTGTCCTGCCCGAAACGAAGAGAAGCAGCCAGCCCTTCCTGCTTGTGATGAGAAGTCCCTAAGCCCTTCATGTTCGAGACAAAGTGAAGCAGCGAGCCTACATACCAGTGACGAAGAAAAGTTGTCAGCCCTTCCTGCTTGCGTAGTGGATTAGTCGCTAAGCCCTTCCTGCCTGTGACAACGTGAAGTAGTCAGCCCTTCCTGCCTGTGACAACGTGAAGTAGTCAGCCCTTCCTGCCTGTGACAATGTGAAGTAGTCAGCCCTTCCTGCCTGTGACAACGTGAAGTAGTCAGCCCTTCCTGCCTGTGACAACGTGAAGTAGTCAGCCCTTCCTGCCTGTGACAACGTGAAGTAGTCAGCCCTTCCTGCCTGTGACAACGTGAAGTAGTCAGCTCTTCCTGCCTGTGACAACGTGAAGTAGTCAGCCCTTCCTGCCTGTGACAACGTGAAGTAGTCAGCCCTTCCTGCCTGTGACAACGTAAAGTAGTCAGCCCTTCCTGCCTGTGACAACGTGAAGTAGTCAGCCCTTCCTGCCTGTGACAACGTGAAGTAGTCAGCCCTTCCTGCCTGTGACAAAGTGAAGTAGTCAGCCCTTCCTGCCTGTGACAACGTGAAGTAGTCAGCCCTTCCTGCCTGTGACAACGTGAAGTAGTCAGCCCTTCCTGCCTGTGACAACGTGAAGTAGTCAGCTCTTCCTGCCTGTGACAACGTGAAGTAGTCAGCTCTTCCTGCCTGTGACAACGTGAAGTAGTCAGCTCTTCCTGCCTGTGACAACGTGAAGTAGTCAGCTCTTCCTGCCTGTGACAACGTGAAGAAGTCAGCCCTTCTTTGCCTGTGACAACGTGAAGTAGTCAGCTCTTCCTGCCTGTGACAACGTGAAGTAGTCAGCCCTTCCTGCCTGTGACAACGTGAAGTAGTCAGCCCTTCCTGCCTGTGACAACGTGAAGTAGTCAGCTCTTCCTGCCTGTGACAACGTGAAGTAGTCAGCTCTTCCTGCCTGTGACAACGTGAAGTAGTCAGCCCTTCCTGCCTGTGACAACGTGAAGTAGTCAGCCCTTTCTGCCTGTGACAACGTGAAGTAGTCAGCCCTTCCTGCCTGTGACAACGTGAAGTAGTCAGCCCTTCCTGCCTGTGACAACGTGAAGTAGTCAGCCCTTCCTGCCTGTGACAACGTGAAGTAGTCAGCTCTTCCTGCCTGTGACAACGTGAAGTAGTCAGTCCTTCCTGCCTGTGACAACGTGAAGTAGTCAGCCCTTCCTGCCTGTGACAACGTCAAGTAGTCAGCTCTTCCTGCCTGTGACAACGTGAAGTAGTCAGCCCTTCCTGCCTGTGACAACGTGAAGTAGTCAGCCCTTCCTGCCTGTGACAACGTGAAGTAGTCAGCCCTTCCTGCCTGTGACAACGTGAAGTAGTCAGCCCTTCCTGCCTGTGACAACGTGAAGTAGTCAGCTCTTCCTGCCTGTGACAACGTGAAGTAGTCAGCCCTTCCTGCCTGTGACAACGTGAAGTAGTCAGCCCTTCCTGCCTGTGACAACGTGAAGTAGTCAGCCCTTCCTGCCTGTGACAACGTGAAGTAGTCAGCCCTTCCTGCCTGTGACAACGTGAAGTAGTCAGCCCTTCCTGCCTGTGACAACGTGAAGTAGTCAGCCCTTCCTGCCTGTGACAACGTGAAGTAGTCAGCCCTTCCTGCCTGTGACAACGTGAAGTAGTCAGCCCTTCCTGCCTGTGACAACGTGAAGTAGTCAGCTCTTCCTGCCTGTGACAACATGAAGTAGTCAGCCCTTCCTGCCTGTGACAACGTGAAGTAGTCAGCCCTTCCTGCCTGTGACAACGTGAAGTAGTCAGCCCTTCCTGCCTGTGACAACGTGAAGTAGTCAGCTCTTCCTGCCTGTGACAACGTGAAGTAGTCAGCCCTTCCTGCCTGTGACAACGTGAAGTAGTCAGCTCTTCCTGCCTGTGACAACGTGTGAGTAGTCAGCCCTTCCTGCCTGTGACAACGTGAAGTAGTCAGCCCTTCCTGCCTGTGACAACGTGAAGTAGTCAGCCCTTCCTGCCTGTGACAACGTGAAGTAGTCAGCCCTTCCTGCCTGCAGCGAGGACGAGTCTCCAGCCCTTCCTGCCCTCCGTGTGCACAATCTCCGGATTCTTGGAGAAACAGCATTTGCTGCTTCATCCTAAAGACATCCCTTTTTGTGACGTCTACGAGCCCGTGGTCATCGTACCAGCAACATCTCTGCTGAGTTCCCAGCCGCCCTTCTGAGACGTCTTCAAGCCCGAGGTCATCGTACCAGCATCATCTCCTCAGCGGAACCCCCAGCCACGAAAGGATAACTCACCAATTCACCATTTAAGTATTAGGATTGCTCTACCTTGCAACCTGTTCCGCCTATCTATAATTGCTTAGGTTTATTTTGTTTAGTGTTATGTTGATTGAGAGCAAAGGAGAAACATTTCATTTTCTTTGTAAATAAGGTTGTGAATAAATGTGTTTTAGTGTAGTGAGTTTCTTTTTATATTCATTTCCCATATTTCAATTGCTGGTGTTGAAACATTGTTGGTTAGCGTTTGAAGGAACCTGGAACGATTCTTGCATCGTGACAGGGGAACATGTTCAAAACAGTAAAAGATAATTTAGTGAAAAGATAACCAAATCTACATGAAATACACAGTAACCTTAACTACAGCTAAGACCAAAAAAATGAGATGGAAAGATAACGCCTTCTCGAAGCTTTTACTACTGATTTATGATTTAGCCATAATGAAAAAGTACCTAATTCAATAAAGTTAATAAATTTCAGATAAGCTATATGAATGCAATCCTCTTTTAGCGTATGTGAGCATCATTGGGTCTATTTCTGTGTTGTTAAGTTATAAATTGATAGGAAATCTATTGGCATATTTCTGAAGAAAAATTATTTTTATATCGAAAAGGACCACCAAAGGGTATAGGTTAGATTCAGTATCTGTATACTCACAATATATTAAGAAGAAACATGTCATTGGAAATTACGCATAAACACTTTGCAGACTCTGAAGAAATAAATAACTCGTTTCATTAACATGCACGCTGTAAGTTGTGTCAACCCTTTTTCCTCGTAAAACCTATTTGCATAAGGGGAGGGGAAAATTTACAAGTTTCCCAAATTTAACGCCGGTCCCTGTCAAAATATTCAACTCGAAAAAAGACCAGAAATCAGGTCTTGAATGCATAAAAAAAAAAAAAATCATGGAGGTAAAAAATGAATCCGGTTCCCATTCGCAAAGTGTTTTCAGAAGCAATGGCAGAAATATCTCAAGTTTTCAACAAAACTGGTGTTAAAATAATATCACTGACACATTTCATTTTCTGTCTTCTTATTCCTATATATATATATATATATATATATATATATATATATATATATATATATATATGTATATATATATATATATATATATATAATACGTCACCTGTGGGAATTGTCTATCGGCGTTAAGGAGAAAGAAAAATTTGTTTAAGTAAGCAATACATGGACTAGTACATTCCTTTAAAACGTAACATGATATAAAATGTAATAATAGTCATCAATTACGAAACAGGGAGAACAAATGGGAAAATTACGAAAGACAAAGTTGGTGTTATTGAAGGGCAATAATCTTATTTACAGCCCAGGACCATTATCTTCTATTGGATTGGACCAATTTCGTAGATAAAAAGGCGATACCACGGTATCCGCAGGATCCCGTTATATCTATCTATATATATATAAAAGTGAATGTTTGTATATTTGTTTGTCTACTATAGAAATCCGAACCGCTTGACAGACCCGGACAAAATTTTGCACACGGCCTCTATGTCACCCCAGAAATGTTTATAACTCTAAATCAAACCCCTACCCCGTGACAGACATACAAACACAGACAAAACAAATGAAATTTAAGTTTTTAGGCCACCTTTTCTTCAGTAACGTTATGGGAGTCACCAGTAGCTTGGGTGGAAAACTCCAACTTTTCTGTTGGTGACGTCATTAAACTCCTCCCACTGCAAACCCTTATTAATTCGTTAGTTTCTTCTTCGTTTTTACCTACGGAACTCGCTATAGCGACTGCTTCGTGACGCTACGGTGACTTATTTCGTTATAATGACGCATTTCGTTATAAAACCAGTTTAAATGAGGTCTGGAATAATCGAAACATCACCTTGGACACTCCAACGGTTGACAGTTGGAATTGATTATCGTACAAATTGGCAAAACACTTCACTGCATATGGAAGACGGGATTCTTTTCACGTTGCATGGTATTGATTACATGGAAGATAACGACTGAAAATTCTAGATTAAAACTTTACAGGAATGCAGATCATTAAGGTCCCCCTTCACGCTCAGCACCGGTCTTAAGATATGTAGAAAAGTGGGCCGAATATTGGACGTCGGT
>JANJGK010000017.1:7405126-7415126 GCA_039081455.1 Macrobrachium rosenbergii | reverse complement strand
TGCAGTCAGAACTAAGGAATTTTCATGTGGTAAGTAAAGTAATATATAATATTGTTACGGGCAGGTCATGTTTATGACTGACTCCAGGCTTTTACTCCCTTGAACAATAAATAGTGAAGAAAATACAATACTTAGAGGAATACCTTCAGTGTAATTGGTAGGCGTAAAGAAAGGAAGCTTTAAAACAAAATGATTATATTTACAATAACTTAACTTTAATAACGATGATGGAAAAATTAAATCCATAGAACGTTTAATGTCAAAGGGATCCGATGACGGGGAGTTGTGAATTTACAAAGGTTTGTCAGCGCCTGAAAAGTCCATTGGCTAGAATGCTAAGTCGACTAACATTTGGAGACGAAGCAAATGTTCGGCTGGTGAATACGGAGGTCGCTATCCACAACTGGAGTCAAGTTCAGATAATCTACTGCAAGTTCACCAAGGCTTTGACGGGGGGGTGGTAATACGTATTCAGTGGGCAATATGTTTTCACTGGGGCATAAGTAAACTACCCAGTGTGCTGGCCAGCAATCTATAGACTGCGAAACTTCCAAGACTTCCCTGAAGTCGTACTTGCTATGCAATGCTCCTGAGCGATCCAGTAACATCCAATAAGAGACCATCCAACAGGTCCACCAATATCGAGGGCCGTTCCTCTCTTGCAGTCGTGTCCAAAGCTCTTCCCCCGTGGGATCAGGGTCACACCACCCGACCTCACCTTACGTAATGGGAGAATCAAATATAAATAACAGTCCTTCAACTGTTCAACTGCCATTAGAACAACCCATTTGTGTTCTGCAGCACAACAACTTAACAATATTTTAAAGGTAAATACATATTTCCGTAATACCCTAACCCAAAAGAAAAGTTTTACAGGTAAAACTTATACATAGCACTGTTCACACAAGTGCAAAGCCTCGAGACAGTGCATCCGCAACCTGGTTGTCCACACCTTTGATATGCTTTATGTCCAGCTCGTAGTCCTGCAACATCAGGCTCCATCGTGTGAACCTTTTATTCTTATTCCTGAACTTACTGAGGAATACTATGGGATTGTGATCCGTGTGCACCGTAACTGGGCCGGTCCCATTAGTGACATATACATCAAAATGCTCAAGTGCTAAAACAAGAGCAAGCAGTTCCTTTTCAACTGTTGAATAATTTTCTTGATGACTATTTAGTCTTTTAGAGAACTAGGTCACTGGGCGATCTATTCCTTCAATGTCCTGAAACAATACTGCTTCGGTACCAAGATCACTAGCATCAATATTCAGTTTGAAAGGCCTATGGAAACTGGGGGTAGCTTCTACTCATGCGCAGTTAGAACAAAAAGGTACATTCTTTCTGAATAAGGTGGTAAAGGGAGTAGCAACGGTAGCAAAGATAGGGATAAATCTGCGGAAATAGCCCATCTTTCCTATGAATTACTTGGCTTGTTTCTTATTTACTGGGATGGGAAAATCCATTATTGCTTTTACATTACTTTCTTTAGGAGCGACTGATCCCATAACAATCTTGTGTCCTAAATAGGTAATTACAGCCTTACCAAACTCACACTTCTTGAGATTTATCACTAAATTTGCGTTGTCTAGGGCCTCCAACACCTTATCTAAGATAAACAGATGCCTTTCCCATGTGTACGAAAAGATAACAATATCAAGATATGCGACACAGCCTTCCATGTCTCCGATAACTTTGCTCATCAAGCGCTGGAAAGTGCTTGCAGCGTTTCTCATACCGAATGGCATTACAAGGAATTCAAAGGATCCATGTGGAGTTACGAAAGCAGATATTTTTCTCGCACGTTGAGTTAGGGGGATTTGCCAGTAACCTTTGAGACAATCTATTTTGTTTATGTATTTAGCTGTACCTATTCTATCTGAACAGTCAATTAGCCTGGGTAAAGGGAAATTATCAGGCTTGGTCACTGAATTGAGCTTTCTGTAATCAATACAAAGCCTAAGTTGGTTTCCTTCTTTTTCGACTAAAACAACAGGAGAAGCCCAAGGACTAGAATTAGGTTTTGCTAGGTTGTGAACTATCATATAATCCATCCCTCTCTTAACAATTTCAGCTTTTAGTGGATTCAGCCGGTAAGAATGCTGTCTAATGGGAGTTTTATCACTCAGTTCAACGTCGTGCTCAATTAAATGAATAAGACCTGGTTCATCCCTTACTACTTTAGGATACTTTAAAATTATTCTTTTTACATCGTTTGCCTGCGTGGGATCCAAATGATAGTCGTCAAATGAATTGAATATGTAAGAATTACTAGCCTGATCAGCAGTTTGATTGTTAACATTTTCTGAAGGACGTTTTACATTAATATTACGTTTTATATTAATATTACAAACTGAAGTCTGTGCATTGTTATATTTTTTAAGGAGAGTAATATGAACCCATCTAGTTTTCTTTATTTTACCGTCACGCTTTAAAAGGTAATTAACATCCCCCCTTTTATCCAGGGCCTTATAAGGACCACTAAACTTATACATAAGTGAACTTCCCTCCTTCGGAAAAAGAGCTAATACTAAATTGCCTTTCTCAAAGACACAAGACTTTGCTTTCCTGTCGTACACTATTTTATTTTTCTGATGAGCACTTGGCTGGTTTTCTCTAGGTAAATCCCAAGCTCTAAATAACTTAGTTTTAAAAAGATCAGTTTTGTTTGCAACATTATCCCAATTTCTCTCAAACCAAGGCAAGGAAAAACTATTTTGGGGAGAGGGAAAGGACAGAAAAAGAACATTTGGTAGGGAAGAAAATAATTATAGTCCCGGACAACAACTCTGTTGCACCCATCAACAGGAAGCTACATAATTTCAAACTGATAGGCAGCTACAAAAACACCATTAGGAATAAAATAGTTAGAAACAAAAAGTTGGTAGAGGGGGAAGAGATTAGAAGGGGGGTATATATGGCAGTGTGTCTAGACTGTGAAGAAGGGTACTATGGCGAAACTGGCAAATCATGTAAAAAGCGAAGCAAACAACACCTGCAGAAAACATAAGGCATTATAATCAGACGTCGGCAGTTGCCAAACACTGTTGGGAAAATGACCATAAAATAGACTGGGAAAATATGAGTTTTCTGTACAGGAACACCAACAAAACGGCTAGACTGGTTATAGAGAACGCCTTCATAACATGCGCCAACAACACAATGGCAGGCAACACCGGAAACGGCTCTGAAGACAGCATATCTAGAAAAATCGTATACTCCACAGTAACAAGGAAATGAAGGAAAAACGCAAGAGAACGCACGGAAAACGGACACCTGGAAGAAGAATGGGGCAGAGAAAGACCAAGATCACGAGGGGGTGAGGGTTCACACAGGAGGAGCCAGGCGATTATAGGATTAGAAGTACCCAGCACACAGATATAAATATAGCTGGACTGCGCGTCTGGTAACTATACGGATACTTGATAATGTGGACTGTTTGTCCAAGAAAGCTTGTAACTTTTTCTGAATAAATACTCCATTAAATACCATCCAGTTTGAATGAGGTTCTTTTAATAATATATATATATATATATATATATATATATATATATATATATATATATATATATATATATATATATTATATATATATATATATATATATATATATATATATATATATATATATATATATATATATATATATATATATATATATATATATGTGTGTGTGTGTGTGTGTGTGTGTGTGTGTGTGTGTGTGTGTGTGTGTGTGTGTGTGTGTGTGTGTAATAGATAGATGGATAGAAGAAGATAGATATTATTATTATTATTATTTTTGTTTTTTTTTTTTGACGCCTGATGATAACGTTTGTAATTACGTGAGGGAAGCGAGTAAAATTACCAGAAATACACCGTACACTGAATAAGATATCATAAAAAGTTTTACTTTAACTCTGTTGATTTGGATTATTAAGTCTTATTAATCCAAAAAATAATCTTACAGACAACATAACAATACCAATTAAAAAGATCGTTTAGAAAGGAATGACTAAACACGAAGATCCCTTTGAACAAAGTGATAATCGTAATAAAAACAATAAGAGTCAATATGAAATCACAAAATCATCTACGTGTATATTCTTCATATGACTTGGAAGAAGTAACTAAGTAAAGCCGTGCCACTATAATGTTGACAGTCTCCTATATCAACAATAACTTAATATGGAGAAGTATTCTTTTTTTTTCTTTCTTTCTTACGCATTTCTTTGGGTCGTTTTTCCTTAACAAGATATACCTTGCACATTCTGGGCAGCCACTAAATCCCACTTCCACCTTTGTACCGCAGCATACCACTTGTAACCCATCATTGCACGTTGCCTCTAGATTCTGCAACCCCTTAATTTTGCTGCTTAAGTTCTTAACGCCTGGTTCCATAATTATTCTCAAAATTACGCTAACGTCTTCCTGTCTTGCATCATGCAGCTTAGCTCCTCTTCTGTGTCCCACATGTAAAGTACCCCCTCCATCCCCACAGGACAATTCCTTTTGTACTGACTTGTAAACAATTATACGTTTTTTCTTTTTACAAATTCTCGCAGTGAAGAAAAAAAAATAAGAATTCGAATTTTTTTTTGTATAAAATTATATTTGCACATCACTAACATATTATAACCTTTATGGCACAAATTTTCTGACTTATCCGAAATGTGGCATACCCTTGCTGAAGGCGTAGTGATCCGCGTTTGTGAAAATACACACACTGCAATTTCTGAAGCTTTTGCAGAGGCACAATACATCTCAGCAAAAGACTAATCAAGAAAATCATACATTTGGACAAAGTAATAATTTCATACCACTGACGTTGCCTGGCGAAGGTGTTCTTAAATAAATACCTTCTAAATAAGTGAAAATTAATAGGTGAAATAATTTTGTCATAAAATGATTATATGTATATCTTTTCCGGAATGTCCGCGAACGCTTGATAACACAACACTTTTCCTAACTTAATAAAATATAAATAACAAACACTTTGTGCAGTAAACTCCAAGACGTCTTGATACAACCAAAGGTGATATGACAGGTAAACCTCAGAGAATATATGCTTAATAATTCACGTTGTCTGGAATGAAATTAAACAGTTTCTCTAAAAGAAGAAGAACATATGAATTGAACAATAAAACTTAATTTTTTTGTGTAAAAGAAGAAGAAAATATGAATACAATAATTAAAGCTAAGTTTTTGTGAAAAAGAAGCTGGATGTACGATGCAGTCTCTTCCTGAAGAGAAACCCAGTGGGTGTTTCATATAAATTAAATTCCCGCCGCTTTCAGATTGAGACGACACAAATGACAGGCTCAGCGGGGTCTGATTTTTGTTGGAGAATAAATTCTATTTCGCCTTTCGTCTTTCACGTTATGAGAGAGACGAAACTTTTCCGAAAACGATTTGCGAAATGTAATATAACTCAAGCAGTTTCCTTTGACGTGCTGCTGTTCTCATGGAGTTTCTTAAGGTTTATTTGGTTGTGGAAATGAAGGATGGTGAATATTACATGTATATAAAATTGAATATGCAGACACATATTCAACTTAAGTACAATTGTTTGAAAATTCTTACAAAAATTAAGAAGGATTTTTTATCTCTGACATGTGTCTCATTACCAGTAAAGATGAATTCCTCATACATACTCCGCTAGGCAAATTTTTAATAAATTTAATTCGATTTAAAGAAATAAAATAATTATAATTATAATCACACACACACATATATATATAGTATGTATATATATATATATATATATATATATATATATATATATATATATATATATATATATATATATATATATATATATATATATATATATATCTGTGTGTGTGTGTGTATATATGTATTCACTTGTCGGTTTATGAATGATTGGAGAGTGTATAGTCATTCTTTCACTCACTAATATTCGAAGTCACAAGTTTGAAACTCTGCCAAGGTAGATGTGGTTGTTTATTATTATTATTATTATTATTATTATTATTATTATTATTATTATTATTATTATTATTATTGTTATTATTATTATTATTATTATTATTATTATTATTATTATTATTATTATAACAAGACAACTTGCAAAACTAGCTGTAAAAAAAGCAGGGGAAAAATTATGGCGATAAAGAATAAGCAATATTATGTTCATATCGAAGGAAACTAAATAAAATATATTATCTAAAAAATAAACGACATTCATGGAAACATTCTCCAAAAACAAAAATACTTGTAAGACCAATTTCAGCCTCTGAGAAGCAAACGATTCATTGAAACGGGGCAAGACTTCCTGATAACGGTGTTATATTGGAAGCTCATTGACGACAATGCGACTCCTAAATTAACTGCAAACCTATGACTAAATAATGGCTAATATATTCTGGGAGGATGCAAATGATCTCCATAATTATGGAAGAAAATATTATAAATCCTCCTCATTAAGCTAAAAATAAACATTGCACGAGTTTCTTTAAATTCTGAAAAAAATGTTGACCTTCAATTAACCTATGTCCTTGAAAAACATGTCAAGGTCTGAAACAACTAAAAGAATGCATCCTAATTGCGAAAGACCAGGCGTGTGCCTATTATAGTTCATGAGACCTGGAGATATTAGGTTAATTTTTTTAACTTGAAATTAATCTGTGACGTTGACCAATACGTCAAGGTAAAAAAAGTATTTTGAGAAAACAATTACAAAACAGGGCTCTTACCCAACAAAGTTCGCCAAAATCTGGAAAAAAATTAAATCAACAAGCGAATGTAATACATATTTTTCACCACTAAACATCATATTTTTTTTTCTTTAAGAGAACGTGAAAGACTTACATTCCATTCTGGACACTAGGGGCATTACAAACTTTGCTCGAGCTTTTAAAGGAGCCACTTAAGAAAATGGTTATAAACTTTACACTACAGATAATGCGACAGTCGCAATGATTTGTCGGAAGTTCTAAAGTAGGAGACAACCTTCAGGGAATTTGCACGATTGGTACAGACACATATTTTTTTTTTTTTTTTTTTGCTTTATCAGGCCTGCTGTACCAACTGTTATCTGTATATCTAATACGTTTTACAGTCATTACCAAACAAACACACAGGCAGAAGGCAATAAAAATCTCCTACAGTGACGCTGGTTTATTTTAATATTTGTAAATATATATCTAAATTCCACAGACAGACAGGACTAGGAATTGACTGAAATAACTTGTCAGCCTTCCGAGGTTACTCAGTGCCTGTAAACATTACTTTCATTCTTACGGAATAACATTTATAGAAAAAGCAGCAGGTTAAAATACGTCCAGCCAGAATTAGCATTCGGCTTTTATACATTAGAGGGCGTAAAATTCCACGCCTAGAGGTTGAACATCTCCCTCAATATATGAGAGCGATAAACCGTGCAAGGCGTTACCTTCGCTATAACGGGTTTCATTTTGAGAGCACATTCAAATCCTTCAAACCTGGCATAGCCAAATCCATTATGTGATTCACCTAAATAGATTTTATTTAATTTTAATCTATAAAAAAGGGGACGTGGTTCGAAACTTCCAAAGTCAAAAAAAGCAAACTTAGAAATAAAAGGTTCTGAGGTAATTGAAATACTGGAGAAGTTGGTCTGACAAGCATTCAAACGCCGAAATCACGTCTTGGCCACCTCGGGAAACTGTCCGGATAATTAGCTTATTTACATGCTGCAGGGTTGTTTATTTGGTCCTTCCCCGCAGGAGGAATCCTGCAGGAACCACACTTCCGTGTGGTTTATACCTGCAATATGTAAAATTGCCATTGAGTGTCTAAGGAAGGAGATAATATCCAGAAGTGAAATCAGATTTTAATGGCTAGCCAGCAAAAACCGTTTATCATTTTAACCACGACATTTAACACTCATCCAAATATATTAAATTTCTAACACTCTTTACCATATTTTTCGACATTGTGTTATATAGTTACGTTTATTGGATGTTATCTCAATAACGTTTTATACAATGTAAAGCATATGGAAAATCTTTTATTTTTTAAAGGCCTTTTCAGTATTTTGTATTTAATATTATTGCAGGAGACGTCATTTTACCTGCTCCCCTGTTCGTGCAGTTGGCCGTTTAATGCTAAACTTTGGCCTTTGAGGAAGCGATTTATGAGCATAATTATCCCGTAACTACTTTTATCCCTGAACAGGCAATTAGCGTAAGTAATTACGAATAGGCCTCTCGTTGGACCATGATGGAACAATGACAGGGACTCAAACATTATCCTGTCTTCATGTTCACGATACGGCTCAGTAAACTTGGTTAATTTAATGAACCGACTGCATAATATTGTGGCTGTCGGAAATGAATAAATAAAGGCTTTCAAGGTATGAGTCAATAAAAATTAGGGTGTTGTTAAATTTCCAGTACTAGACTTGATGAATATGGTTGTGCACACATGCACATATATACACATTATACACACACATGCACACACACACACACACACACACATATATATATATATATATATATATATATATATATATATATATATATATATATATATATCTTTAACATGGAATATTCATATTTCTAATTGATAAACCACAAAAAACCTATTTATATAAAATTTACTGTACATTGGAAATGACTTACTTCGCAAGGAATTATTCATAGTAAATGGAAAAAATATAAAGCACTTTTTCATGAGCGGAGTAGGCTTTGATTTACGAAGCTTAACCTTTCTAAAACTGAAAGTATGAACACTTTTGCCTTTGCAATCTGATTTACATTTCAATGTCACGGGTTTAAATGCCAGTGACTTAACTATTATTATTACTATTATATTCAGTAGATGAAACGAATTCATATAGAACAAGTCCACAGGGGCGATTGACTTGAAATTCAAGCTTCCAAAGAATATGGTGCTCATTAGGAAGTAAGAGGAAGTAAAGGGAAATACAGAAAGAAGGCTTTAGATATAAATTTTGAATATAAATTAAATAGAGAAGCACAACGTAATGTGCTTGCACTGTTCCTCAAAAAGTTGGTATCTTGCGGAATTGGTTTAGGTTTCGTGATGAAGCCATCAAATCTAAGAGTTTTAACTCTTTTCGTTTTCCTCCTTTGGAGAACTGTTCTCCAGTCTGGTCTTCGGGTGCCAATTCTCATCTCAAACTCTTGGATAGAATCGTGTCATCATTCAAGTTTATTTTGCCAAATCTTAATATTGATTTGTGGAAGAAGCGTAAAGTGAATTAATTATGTTTGTTGCATAAAATTTGCCACAGCGACAAATATCTTCTGCTCTCTTCTTTACCTGACCTCTATACATCTACAATATAAATACAGTATATATATATATATATATATATATATATATATATATATATATATATATATATATATATATATATATATATATATATGTATGTATATATGTGTGTATATATATATATATATATATATATATATATATATATATATATATATATATATATATATATATATATATATATATAGAAATAATCAACACACAATCACGTGTGGAACAGAAATAAATTTCTGACTCACGTCGGGATCGAACCCAGGTCTCTCAGGTGGAAAGCAAGGGCGTTATCCACTGGGCCATACAAGTCTAAAAGAAGTTGGAACCTGAGAGCAACTGCACCCAAGGAATTACCTGGGCAAGCTAACTGCTTGCATACCAGCGAGTTTTCCCCAACTTCCCGACTCAGCAATGACCCAATAGACAACATTTCATTCGCATTATCCCTTCTGAGTGAATAAGATAGAAATCATCAACACACAATCACGTGTGGAACAGAAATAAATTTCTGACTCACGTCGGGATCGAACCCAGGTCTCTCAGGTGGAAAGCAAGGGCGTTATCCACTGGGCCATACAAGTCTAAAAGAAGTTGGAACCTGAGAGCAACTGCACCCAAGGAATTACCTGGGCAAGCTAACTGCTTGCATACCAGCGAGTTTTCCCCAACTTCCCGACTCAGCAATGACCCAATAGACAACATTTCATTCGCATTATCCCTT
>JANJGK010000017.1:7375126-7400126 GCA_039081455.1 Macrobrachium rosenbergii | reverse complement strand
ACAACTGGTAAAGTTATTTTATGATTATTGCATGATGTCTATTGTGAACCGATAAACGCAAGTGTACGTATACATACTGAATTCCTGCTTACCATCAGATTATCTAATTTTTTCTGCCACGTAGATACATAAGTTAATAGGGTAAATTACATAACTTTTCACTTTTTTTAAGGACAAAATTACAAAGGCTTCACCTGGAAATCGTTTTGAAGTTCTCCTGTAGGGAGAAAAGAATGTCAAATATCTTCCTAGAGACAAATCATGGTGTCTGATAATGCATAAGAAGGAGGCGTCAGGCAATTATATGTTCCCATATACATATAGACTGTATATATATATATATATATATATATATATATATATATATATATATATATATATATATATATATATATATATATATATATATATATATATA
Source organism: Macrobrachium rosenbergii (assembly GCA_039081455.1). Taxonomy (NCBI): domain Eukaryota; kingdom Metazoa; phylum Arthropoda; class Malacostraca; order Decapoda; family Palaemonidae; genus Macrobrachium; species Macrobrachium rosenbergii. Next base: position 7,399,708 of record JANJGK010000017.1, on the reverse strand, counting down.
TATATATATATATATATATATATATATATATATATATGATACACATATACATATTTATCCAATACCACTCTGCGTCCTGAGTAAGCTGTTCAACTTCTGTCCCATAGTCGTTTGTTCCATAGATGAGAAGAAAACAGATGAGTATTTGCAGCATTAAATAATTTTGACTTCAACAAGGGAAAGGAAAGAGAGAGAGAGAGGGGGGGGCGGCGAAGTGAATGAAAGAGAGAGTGATTTCTGTTTCATTTAAGGCATCACAAAATGAGCAATAACTTTCTACTAACAAAGGAAAAATTAGGTGAATTTCATGACGTAAAAAGTAATTTACTAAATTTTCGGTTATAACGTAATGAACTTATTTTACCGATGTCAACCGACAGATCCTAAAATTACTTAAATTTTTTATGGTTATAACTTTTCGAATTAGATCTAATTTTCGGAAAAAAGTAATCAGTTTGAGGATTTGAAATGATTATCAGTAAATTAGCGATTTTTTTTCTTTACAGATTGAGCTTTCATGTAACTAAAATATTTCCATAACCTATCTGGAAATCGTTTAAAATATATTTGACTTATTTGACTACTATTAAAAAAACTGTATTTTCTTGTGATATCAAACTTGATGCACCATCCATGGCAAGAGAACATTTTAATTAAAATTATTATTTGTTTTTATATATCCTAATATAACGAAACTACTTTGCTCCATTAACTATCAAGTTTATTTAATCAACCGATACTTATATATATATATATATATATATATATATATATATATATATATATATATATATATATATATATATATATATATATATATATATATATATATATATATACTGTATATGCATATTAGTTTTTAACCAACAAAACATTGATATATCGGGAAATGCTCTAATCAAAAAGATATAATTTAGGCTATACTCCAAGCAAGTTTAACGAATGAGTAATTATTCCAGTCTAGCGAAAGGACCAATATGGACAGTGATTCACTTTGTTAGAATTAAAAATCCCAAATCGATATTTATCAACATCACTTCAAAAAATTTATGTTTATTAATAATACTTCTACAAATGTACATTGAATAACTGATTCACGAAGATATAGAACGCGATGAATGTATAAATAACGGCAAATGCCACAAAGGAAAAATGAAACAATTAGAAAAGGGCAACTGCCTCCCTTTCTTAGATGTTTTAATACATAGGGAACCATTTAAATGCAAATTTAGTATTTATAGGAAAACAACCAACAACTTAACTTATGTCCATTTCTATTCAGGCCACCACTTTAATATCAAAATATGGATTTTTTCTTCTATGTTGTTACAAGCATTGCGTATTGTCAGTACCCAGTATTTGGATCAAGAAATCGAATACATATGAAAAATAGGAACAGGTTTATGTTACCCTTCACATATACTAGATATTTACTATAAAAAAGCCCACACAAAGTTTTATACTGAAAATAACATGGAGAAAGAAACCCTTAAAAACACTCTTTAAATGACTCCTTCATGCCTTTGAGCCGGTTGGCCTAATCCTTTGTAAAACCTCTCAAAGATTTACCTTTGTTTTGGTAGGTCCTCTATGATGGATTCCAAGTGCATCTGTTCCTTATAATCCCCACCCTCAGGGATATCTGTATGTCATCTGTCAATTATACGAGCTTTCTTGTAAGCTTATTTTTATATTTTCCATCAGTCTGCTAGTAAAGGACCGTTGTTCCAAAAGGCCTAGCAACTACTCCGTTGTTTTATTTTTCCTTCGTGGAATTTGCCTTTATTTATGTACACAAAGAGCGCCTATATAAAGGACAAAAATCCTCAAAATGAGATGTAAAAAACCGTCAAAATGTGATGTAAACATTAACTGTGGTCCATGCAAGATAGTCATGAACTACCTACTAACTTCAGACATACATATTCATACTATGTATATAAATTAATAATTAAATAGATAAATAAATAAGTAAATAAATATAATTATATATATATATATATATATATATATATATATATATATATATATATATATATATATATACGTGTGTGTGTGTGTGTGCGCCCGCGAGTGTGAGTATATATATATATATATATATATATATATATATATATATATATATATATATATATATATATATATATATATATATATACATATATATATATATATATATATATATATATATATATATATATATATATATATATATATATATATATATATATATATATATATATATATATATATATATATATATATATATATATATATATATATATAAAACCCTCACTATAAATCCATTGAAATAAAAAAAATATCATACAAACATATATACTTAAGTGTGTGTACTGTTATGCCACAGATTCTATTAAAGTCATGTCTTCCAACGAGCTTTTGTCTCCATCGTATTCTAACCCTTTTTACCTTGCTAAAAAACTTTGCCTATTGATGAAGTTTAAATGATGTCTAGGCAACGGAGAAAAAACCATCACTATATATTTCAAAGGAAAATTATGAAATTAACACATATACATGATTGACGATTCAAAAATAATACAACAACCTTAACACAACAATAACATTAAAACACCTTTTTCACACACAATGTTATGACAATCGACCCATAGAATAAGATAATGAGCAGTATCTCAAGTACTTATAATATTTACCGTAATTCCAAAAGTAACTTCCCAAGTAAACACAGACCATTGCAACTAACTCTGCAAGGTTTTCTCTTACGAAAGTAAACCAGACATAAGAACCCCAAACTCAAAAGTGCAAGAAGTGAAACTTACAATGAAACAAGTAAAAAACGCGCCGAAGTTTCTCCGGCGCAATCGAGTTTTCTGTACAGCGTATAATGCTGTATGAAACTCTCAGACACGGCTCATGAAACTCTCAGCCGCGGCCCAATAAAGTTTCAGCCACGGCCCGGTGGTAGCATGTGTTGTTGGCACCCATAACGGGCCAGATTTACGATCATGGCTAAATTTAACGTTTAATAAAAGAAAAACTACTGAAGCTAGAGGGCTGCAATTTGGTATGTTTGATGATTGGAGGGTGGACGATCAACACACCAATTTGCAGCCCTCTCGCCTCAGTGGTTTTTAAGATCTGAGGGCGGACAGAAAAAGTGCGGACGGACAGACAAATAGCCATCTCAATAGTTTACTTTTGCAGAAAACTGAAAAGCAAAGAGTACCCTTGTCACCAGAAGCTTTGTCACAAAATCTTTGGAATTACAATTTTCGGAAATTATAATTACAAATGCATTTACAAATAACACTTTACACAAGAATACATACATATATATAAATGTGTGTGTATATGCATATATATATATATATATATATATATATATATATATATATATATATATATATATATATATATATAAATATATATATATATATATATATATATATATATATATATATATATATATATATATATATATATATATATATATATGTGTGTGTGTGTGTGTGTGTGTGTGTGTGTGTGTGTGTGTGTGTGCGCGCATATATATATATATATATATATATATATATATATATATATATATATATATATATATATATATATATATATATATATATATATACATACATACATACATATATAAGTGTGTGTGTCCGTGGGCGCGTGTGGGTGTGTGGGCGAGCATGTGTGTGTGTGAAATACTTATATCAGAAAAATTTCAATTATTTATTGTCAAAATAGTTTTTTCCTACATACAAAAGAAAAATACAATTTGTGTGATGAATACACGTTTTATAAACTTAATAATTGAAAAAATAGCCAACCGAAAATAAAAAATGAAGAAATACTTTGCCTATATACATCTCGGTTCGCTCATCCCAAACTCCCATGAAAAAACTTTCCAATAAAATAAAGACTCGTATCCCCCCCCCCCCCAACAGAGTTTTCTTTTAAATGTCAACTTTATACACGACTGAGTGGGGCATATCATTCTTATTTCACTTCCTTTCTGCTTCTCGTCGAAGCGGACTCGGGAGCAAGAAGAATAAACCCCCTCTGGTCCGCCATTCTTCTGTCATTCACTTCGAAAATACCATGATATGTTTGACGTCGATTGCTCGTGCACCTCAGGAATGTCGTTCCGCAGGAAGGACAGAATTTTCTTTTGTTTCACTATCGATAAGGTCTGTCGGTGTCCAGACAGTGAACTTTGGCCGGTGATTGCGTTAATCAATAGGCTTTACATTCATTCCGTACCTCCAGCCATTTGTCTTTATTTTTAACCGTCTGGCTATATAACTGAAATTTTTCTATTATTCAGTTTTATGTAAACGAAATGAATAGTGAGTAGAATATTCATAATTTTGCAAGTTGGTCAGCTGCAAGAATGGTGGATGAAGACAAGCAAATAGCAATTTTGTGATATTAACTTTGCATTCTGCTCTTCTTCTTTAACTTTATGGGTAACGTTATTAAAGACACTATTATTGATCTAACTTTCTAACCTGCCAAGACATAATATATAATACACAAATAATTATAAAGAATATTTCTGTAAAAACATAAAGAGCACTTTATCAGAGCCTTAAATAAACATTTAGACAAAGAACCCATGTGAGAGTGGTTGGATGCCTGTTGCATTCACAGGAAAATGAATTCCAACGTTCTAGAGGAAATATCTCGAGAGACGTACAATATTATGCTATAAAAATGAACATGACAGATACAACGGGTATATTATTCTGAACTGTTGGTTCTTTTGTACATCCTGGCGTGAGCAATAGGATATATTCGGTATTGGAAATAGTGTGTTGATATCTAATGAATGTGAAAGACAGAAAAATGGTTGAAAGGTCTGCAGCAAATTGATGGTTCGTTTAACTGAAAAGTGAAGGAATTATGTATATATATATATATATATATATATATATATATATATATATATATATATATATATATATATATATATATATATATATATAAATGTAGATATAAATACATACATATGAGCATTAAGCTACAAACGTCCTTTATTATCCAATTCGCTCTAGCTCAGGAATAATATAGTTTCATATATGTTACCCGAAGGGGAATTCTTTAGTTGATATTAAGTTCGTCGTCTCGTGGGCTCGAACCACGGATGACAAGACTACGGTGACGCGATTTTAAACACATGGCCAACAAGTGAGGAAGCGTGGTTAAAATCGCGTCACTGTAGTCCTGAGTTCTTGTCTTCCGTGGTTCAAGTCCACGAGACAACGAACTTATTATCAACTAAAAAATTCCCCTTCTGTGTAAAATAGCCTATATGAAAATATATTATTCCCGAGGTAGAGCTAATTGGATATTAAAGGACGATTGTAGCTTAATGCTTGCATATAAATCACGGTGATGTGATAAAAATTCATTCATACAAACATACATACACACACACACACACACACACACACATATATATATATATATATATATATATATATATATATATATATATATATATATATATGTGTGTGTGTGTGTGTGTGTGTGTGTGTGTGTGTGTATACATTACATATATATATATATATATATATATATATATATATATATATATATATATATATATATATATATATATATATATATACTCGTATATATATATATATATAATGTATATAGTGTGTGTATGTAGAAATGTATATTTGTGAGTATTTTTTGTATCAAGAAAGAAAAAAAAAACAATCAAGCCAGAATTACTTTCTCGAAGCCAAAAAGAAACTTATATAACATCTCTGTAGGAAACATATCATGTACAATATTCAAAGACGACATGATAATGTCAAAAATATAGTTGTAAATTAGTTCATTTACTTGAGTATTGATCTGTTATCATATCCATCTGAGGTTGTATCCTTGAAAACATGAAAGACAAAAAGGAGACGATGAAGAAGAAGAAGAAGAAGAAGAAGAAGAAGAAGAAGAAGAAGAAGAAGAAGAAGAAGAAGAAGAAGAAGAAGAAGAAGGAGAAGAAGAAGAAGAAGAAGAAGAAGAAGAAGGAGAGAGAGAGAGAGAGATAGCGGAATGGAAAGAGTAAATTGCTGGGTACAAAAATAATCTATCCTCTTGCTTGACAAATACCATCGAGCTCTTTTGGGGGTAGCCCACATCAAATATAAATACAGAGAAACAAAAATAAACATATCGACTTTTCTGTCTTTTTTCTTCGGGGTAAGAGGTGACGTGATATTGTTTGTGTGTGAGGAAGCTCGGTTGATTTATTTTCTTTTTTGGCCGAAGAAGACGACCCATTTTCCATATTTCAATAATGCACACTTCCGTTGAAAGGGAAGGCTACCTTAAGGGAAATGGGGACCATATGAAAATCACCCCTCCGTAGAGTGTTTTATATTCATTATATATATATATATATATATATATATATATATATATATATATATATATATATATATATATATATATATATATATATATATATATATATATATATATATATATATATATCTTCGTTTTTTTAACGCGCTTTTTTCCCATTTTTCATATGGGGTAAGCACAATGCCTTCTTTTGAAGGGCTTTGATTTGGCGTTGGGGTAGGCAGTAGCCTCGATCGGCTGCCCTGCCTGACATCGCTTAGACCCCGGTAGCACATGTGTATATGTATCGTGTCAAATCCCCAGCTCCCTTTCTCCCAGCAGCGAAGAGACGTGAGTGGTTAGGCCGACAGTTCGAGACGTGTAAGGCGCCTGTTATGTTTTTAGAAGATGTTGGAGTGGCTTTGTTTGTGTGTGTATTTGTCTGCAACACCCATTTGCTTTCAGCAAACCTATCCGTTGATTATATACATAATACCAGGGTGTCTACACGGATAGCAAAGTGTCCGTCCTCTGACCGGCCGGGTGCGGATTTGAGCCCGCGACACAGACTTCTTTTGAAGTCCGAGTCTGCTGCTCTACCGACTGATCCATCGAGGCTCCCTATATATATATATATATATATATATATATATATATATATATATATATATATATATATATATATATATATATATATATATATATATATATATATAATCATAGGCAAAAGAGCGATGAAATCACCAAAGGGGCAGTAAATCCCAGCCACAAGAGACAGACATGGAGTTCAGGTGACACAAAGGAAGGGGTAGGCCTTTACTCCGCCACCTGATAAATTATGATGAAAGCGAAAAGTAGAAGTAGGAGTCTTTTCTTGATCAGCATAGAAATTGAGTGCCATTATAACACGCACAACACTAGGAAATACACACTGGTACTTCTTCAATCAATATAATTTCAAGACATATAGCAAAGCGTGTGATCATATAAACGCAACTCTGCTTTGTGGATAATATTTGCTTTATTTCTTCTTTCTTCTTCTTTGCAGTCGAGAATAATACAGAGAACTCATTCCGATTGTTGTTGTTGCTGTTGCGGAGACTAGAGTAAATGTTTAACAAAAACCTGGGCCGGGTCAGTGTTGGGTGGTACTGCAATTAGGCGCTCTTGCCTAATTTTCACATCATCAGCAGTGGTTTGTCCAAACCGAAGCCTTTTCAATATGTGTATTATAATAGCACTCACTTTCTAGACTGATTGAGAAAAGACTCCTACTTCTACTTTTCGCTTTCATCATAATTTATCAGGTTGGGGAGTAAAGCCCTACACCCTTCCCCTTCCTTTGTATCCCCTGACCTCCACATCTGTCTCTGTGGCTGGGCTTTACTACCCCTTTTGTGATTTCATCACTTTATTGCCTATGATTTCAGTCCTCTCTTGCGATGGCGACGCCCTAGATAAAGAAAAAGTTTGTAACAAAGGAATGGGGTTGTTTAGGTTTTAGATATAGTTTTCTTAGACCTATGTGGCTTCTCCGTGATAATGGTCAGCTCAGCTCGTTTGCTGCATAATTATACAATATATATATATATATATATATATATATATATATATATATATATATATATATATATATATATATATATATATATATATAAATGTGTGTATGTGAGAAAACTGGGGTACATCAACGGTCACGAAAACCAAAACCGCGTAGGCAAATTCCATGAGTGACCATTTTTAATTAAGACTAGACCACCCATGGCCGGCTGGGTCACTTTTTTAGTTACTACATTTTTAACAAAAGGACCATACCGAAACCCGTACTCATACTCATACCCATATCCGTACCATACCTATGCCCATAACACACCCATACCCATATCTGTACCATACCCCTACCCATATCTGTACCATACCCATACCCATACCTATAGACATATCCACACCCGTACCCATACCAATATCTGTACCATACCCATACCCGTACCCATACCTATACTCATACCCATACCTATACTCATACCCATACCTATACCCATATATATCTGTACCATACCCATACCCATATCTGTACCATACCCAGATCATGCCCATACCCATAATGATACCCATGCCCATACAAATATCCCTGCCATACCGATATCCATACCATACCATACCCACATGCATATCCATGCCATACCCATACGCATAACCATATCCATACCACACCCATACCCATGCTCACAGATAAATTAAACAAACAAACGAACAAACATTTCAGTTTTTGTATTATACTAGACCATCCGTGACCCATTGGGTCACTTTTTTATTTAGTATATTTTTAACAAAAGTTCCAGACCATGCCCATATCCATATCATACCCAAATCCATATCATACTCATACCCATGTCCATACCATACCCATACCTATATCCATAGCATCTACCCATACCTATACCCATATCCATATCCATTCCATACCCATACCCTTATCTGTAATATACCCATACCCGTACCCATGTTCATGCCATACCAACACTCATATCTGCACCACACTTGTACCATACCCATATCCATTCCATGCCCATACCCATATCTGTAACATACTAATACCCATACCTATAACCATATTTATACCCATACCATACCCAGACCCATATCTGTAACATACCCATACCCATACCTATAACCATACCTATACCCATACCCATACCCATACCAATACCCATACTCATATCCATACCCAAACCCATATCTGTACCATACCAATACCTATACCCATACCCAAATCCATTCCATACCCATATCTGAACCATACCCTACCCATACCAATACCCATACCCATACCTATACCCTTACCCATACCAATGCCCATACCCATACCCATATCCCTACCATAATCATACCCATGTCGATACCATATCATTCCCATACCCATATCCATACCATAACCATACCCATATCCCTACCATAATCATACCCATATCGATACCATATCATTCCCATACCCATACCCATATCCATACCATAACCATATCCATATCTGTACCATATCCAAACCCATATCCACAGATAAATTACCCCACTAACAATATTCAGCAAAAGTCTACGGCGGCACCAGCTCCTTTTACGGGGAAGGGGAGGGTAGGGGTGAGAGGGAGGGGGATGGGGAGGGCGAGAGAAGAGTGAAGGGGAGTAGGAAGAAGAGGGGGAAGGGGGAGGGGAGAGGGAGGGAAAAGTGAATGGGAGGGGGAAGGTGAATGGGGAGGGGGGAAGGGGAGGGAAGGTGGAAGGGGCGGTAGGAGGGTAAGAGAGAGGGGATGGGGAAGGGGATAGAAGAGTGAAGGGGAATGGGGGAGGGGGTAGTGGAGAGGAAGGAAAGGAGAGGGGGAAGGGGAGGGGGAGGGAAGAGGGAAGGTGAGTGGGAGGGGAGGAGGAGGGAAGAGGGAAGGTGAGTGGGAGGGGAGGAGGAAGGAGGAGGAGGGGGAAGGGGAGGGGAGGGGCTGGAAGAGGGAAGAGGAGGGAAGGGGAAGAGGAGGGAAGGGGATGGAATATGGAAGGGGAAGGGGGGAGAGGAGGAAGGGGAGGGGAGTGGAGGAGGAGGGGAGGGAGAAGGGCGATGAAAGAGGGAAGGGGAGGAGAGGAGGAAGGGAAGGGGGAGGGGGAGGGAGAGGACACAGCTAAATTAACACTTGATCTTGTGCTGGGGAAGGGGAGACAGAGGGACGGTTAGAGAGAGGGAAGGGGAGGGGGATGGAAGAGGGAAAGGGATATAATATAGACATTGAGATAGACAGAGATAATTGAGAGTGAGTCAGCCAGCTTCTTCCAACACCACTTGCTATTTACACACCTTAAGAAAACAGCGTCTCTTCTGATGCCGTGAGCAGTCCGCACCTGAGCATCGGGAAATTCGAATTTTGGGGGCTACTTTGAATGGCCCACTGTGCCTTTAAAATTCATTACTTCAAAAACAAACCCCGAAAGGCACCCCTCCAGAATACGAGCTTTCAGAAAAACTGAGTTTCACGGCTGTATCTTTTATCGTTATTGCTCCACAGGTATGTTAGGACCCGCACCCACCCACACAACCACCCGCCCACCCCCCACCACATCCCCTGAACTCCAAGAATCGATATCTGGATCTCCGGAACGGATTAACAGATTTCGGAGAAATTTGGCACAATTAGAGACCTTAGTGGGGGGACCTCTAAAGCCCGAATTTCATCCCGGTTGGTTGAATGTTTCCAGAGCTAAAGAGGGGCAAAGTTGGGGTTTTCGTGTGCCCCGGGTTGCTGGTCTTCCGCCAACTACCGTGGCGGTTGATAATCACGCTGAAAACACCAGATTAAAAAACAATGCAAGAGTAACGTCAGTAGAATGAATGTCGAAACAATTATTGCAAAGATGCAGTTGCCAACGTTACGTACACTTGACGTATAAACCAACTGTTCTGCTGACATCATCCTTGCATTATGAAAATTATAGCACTCCGTCAAATGATTATGCTGATATTAAGTTTTTTGGAGAGGGAATGGCGGGGCTGGGTGATTATTTGTAAGAGTAAATAGTTTATCGATCTTGACTCTTCTTCATGACCGCGTAACTTGGCAGTGCAGTTCCTAGCTTACACAGTGACGACCCACGTCCGAATCTCGAACCGGATACGGAGGGACAGACATGTTCTATCCTAAGCATCCAGTATGTTTTTTCACTTAAGCATTAAATTATGTACATGGTTGGTAGACAACTGCAGTAGGTCACAGCTATTGTGGCGAAAGAGGAAAGAAGTGACTGAACGATAAGTGAGGATTCTTTGCTCTGTCAAAATGTATGTAACATCAAAAGGGGAGGGCCTTGACGATGTAAGCCTCACCCCACTAAGGGGAACCATTTATTTGACATTAACTCCTTGACGAAAATGCTAAACATTACTCTCTCTCTCTCTCTCTCTCTCTCTCTCTCTCTCTCTCTCTCTCTCTCTCTCTCTCTCTCTCTGTATGTGTGTGCCTGTGTGTCTGAGTTTATATGGGAATTACATAGAAATAAATGGCTGTAGGGCCCTCGAAGAGGCAATGCTCATCTCACTTGGGTAATACCATTCATGCGATCTTCCTCCAACACACTCTCTCTCTCTCTCTCTCTCTCTCTCTCTCTCTCTCTTTGTGTGCGCGCACGTTTGTATATGTGTGTGTGTGTATGTGTGTGTGTGCAGAAATACCAAGGAGAGAACTGGTTGTAGTGACTGTTACTGAAATCCTGTCTGAGTAAACCAATTTCCAGTTCAATAAAATCCAGCGTTCAAAGTCCTCAGGTTCCTCGTGTACCCATGTTGCAGGTGTGCATATAAAGGCATAAAAATAGTGGTACCTCCTTCCTAACTCTATCAGCAGTCTGATACCTCAGTAATTTAGTTTTTTGGACTTGCAATTTCAGTGCTTATTTTTTTCCCAGCAGTTCTCTATTCCTTTGCATTTCGATATTTCAGTGCAAATATGGAAACAACCACATGCAGCTAAGGTTTCCTGTATCAATAGATATCAACATATGTTTATTATTATTCACCAAGACTTTAAATCGTACCAGCGACGTGATTTAAATTAAAGCTAATAATCTTAGCGTGTACGTTCTAACCCGCTTGGGAACTCATTAAAACCTGAAGCCTTCCATAAATTAAGAAAGTAAAAGAGAATTTAGCCGCAGAGACATGGCACTTCATTGCAGTCAAGTCTGATTTGCTAATAGTAGTTATATCTGAATGAATATAAAAAAATGTTGCAGTGAAATATTCTCTTAAAGTGCGGGACGAATTTGTGTAAAATGTTTTTGCTTTCTCCATATCTTTAATCATTACCTGTTTCCCCAAAGAAATTTATTTATTTACTGAAAGACGTGACTTTATTTCGTATTCCGTGTGAAAACTCGTGCTCAAAGTGTATCTTATTCGGATAACACATACCATTTTTTATCTTCTACCTCGTCATAACATTTAAAAGGCATTCACAGAAGGTTCTGAATCTAACAAGTTATCCCTCTTTGATTCCCATTTGTTATGCTCTCTCCCCTTTTTCCTTTTTCTTTAGCTACTCCCCCCTTCTATTCCTTTCGTTTATTTATCTTTCCTAAAGCCTTTGTATCACGAACAGCAAGGCAGAAGTCGCGACTCACAGGGGAGGAGGTGTGGTTTTAAGGTGGTTGCAATGACCTGCTCTTATAGATATTCACGGTCACTCGGGGACTATAAAACGAGCTTACAAAGCCGTGCCTTTTACCCAAGTTGGGTCCATTCTTTGTTAAACTTTCGAGTGATTTATGCTGCAATATGTCCTATTCGCGCCTACTGTGTTTATCTACGCACGTCGTTTTGCATATACAATTCTGGATGCATCTCTGTTAGTATACATGGGGATACACTCTGTGATGCATATATCATAAGAATATGATATACCTATTGCCTATGCACTGCATCTTTGACCAAGTAAAGTATATATGAGGTACATACTGCTACACTCCAACCACGCGTCACGAATAGTCAATTTGACTGGCGTCTTTTTGACAAGTTTTCCCCCAACTTTTAATACAGGTCGCCTGAAAGGAGTTCTTTAAATTTATAGGCCATAACGGGAAATCTAGAATATTCAAATGTCTATTAACAACTTTGCATATTGATGTATCTTACAAAACTTCCTTATCTCTTTTAAGTTTTGTTTAATAAAAAAAAATAGATTAAAGTTTCCTTTCTTTTTGTTTATTCTCTGAACAATAACAAGTACAGGCTCAGTTTTGTACCCTTTTTCAAATATAGACTACTCATATCTGGACTTTTTCTCCTCTTCGATTCCGACAACGACATATGAATTTCTCGTTTTGTTTATTCACGCCTGTTCATTAATGATTTTGCAAAGATAGCATATGGCATGAATGCTCTGGCATTAACGATTTTTCTCCCAAAAGTGTTCTTGCTTCGCATTCATTGACTGGATTTTTCGTAGGTAATTTTTTTCTTCCATATTATATTTTCTTTTACCATCGCTTTTTTAATCCACTTCAAAGATCATGACTATGTTATATTATAGACTACGTAAAAATATGTCACAATAAAACGAAAATTGAGGTGATCCATTCTGTGACAAATCCACCTTCTTTACTTTGCGATGTTAGTTTAACATCAATTACCAGTATTCTGTATATAAATAAGAGTAAAACACTGGTACATATAGGTATCATTACTAATCATACTCTATTTTATTTGATATTTCATTATGCTTATCCCTGTTTTAACTACAGCTTTTATAATTACCCCATATTTATTTTCCCTGAACGAAACCAACCCGTCATAAGACCGGCGATCGAAACCAGCCACACAATTTCGCATTAAGCCAGTTATTTTGAAACGGAAATTTCAAAACCGAGCAATTCGGAATTCTCCTCCTCCCCGACTGATATCGCGGACGTGACGTGGCGCCTGTTTCAGCCTCTCTCTCAATCAGCAGAGGGAGTTCCGACGGAAAGCTAACCACTCACCAGCTTAAAATTTTGGCGAAAAGTGCTTGGAAATACAGTATATCATGCAGGTGGCCAGAACGAATTTGGGGGATTTACTTTCAGCACTTGGCTCCTTTTCTTTTGTCGATGACGTGTTTAGATTTAGTTGATTATGCACATAATAAATAGACATATAAATAATTTTCTATATAAATGTATACATATTCACCGGAATACTGACATATGAGAAGATAATTCACGATTTAAAGTCTTCTAATTTTAATCATAGTTTGTAGAGTCCTTCATAACGTATTAAGTCCAAGGGCATATATGATAGACTAGTTGGTCTTGGGTTATTCATTTTCCCCGGTAATTTTGATATTTCAGTCAAGGCCTCCTATGCTTGACGATTTCTGAAGAAAGGAAGGACTTCTTTAAAGTGCAGATAAAAGACTTTAATCACAGAATTATCTCCTCCTTACCCAGTAACTAACTGAGAGAGATCATGAAATGCATTCTCCAAATATATGAATTGAAAAAAAGCATACACCTAGAAAGGAGTAGAGGGAGGCTACACGGTAATGAGAAAAACCAAAGGCCGACCTTTTAAAGAGGGAAGACTATCAATCAGTAAAAACCGGAGATGGAAAATACAGAAGCTTCACAATAAAAAAAAAAAAAAAAACAGTCGCTGAACCGTTAATTCCTGAGATTACCGATATTCACAGTGGATTTGGGGAGAGGTTGGTTGACTAGTGTTTCATAAGCTTCCTGGGCTAAATGGCTACTTTTCTTTCCCATTCAGTGTTCATATTTTTTTTTCTTTCTAAATTTTGCTGTGACAGTCCTCCTATACACCCATGCAAAGGTACAACCTAATACAGCCTTAGAATTTGTTACTAGGAGCCATGATGGCAAAAACCACACACCCACACCCACATTCACACATTTTTCTTTCATCTGGGGAATTTAAACTTTCTGAAGTGCATTCCACGTTGAAATCCCAGTAAAATAATTTCTCTTAGATGCCCTTTGGGATTCCATTTCAGAATTAGAAAAAAGCTTCTGTGGCTTTTAAAATCTAAGTGGCTGTCACAAAACTATCCGAGCAAACTTGCTTCCATCTATTTTAGGCGCATATACGATATTGGTTTCCAATCGAGCTTTTCTAAAAATTGTTGCTTGCTTCAATTTCCAAATAAGAGTGGTCACTGAGAGTGAAATTTGCTAAAATGGTGTTTCCTCTATTAAAGCAAAATTTATAGCGTTCTTTAGAAAATATCACTGCCATTCCTAGAACATGCTATAGAATTTTACTGAGATTTAATTATGATCCCAAACTTTAGCATCAAACTCTTGTTGCGAAATTCATATGACAGTAATATAATCGTGTTATTTTCCATTCAAATTATGATATTAAATAGCAACATTCTCTACTGTTAACTAGTTGTGGAATAATATTGAAAATATATCTCCCTTTTTAGATCTTGTATGAGAAAAATGGTATTAGTTTTCGTTTTTGACAGTTCTTGGAAATGCAAGAACACCAAATAAGAGTAAGATTATGTAGTATCCATCCCATGGTCTTTCGAAGAAGTATATATATATATATATATATATATATATATATATATATATATATATATATATATATATATATATATATATATATATATATATATATATATATATATATATATATATATATATATATATATGTGTGTGTGTGTGTGTGTGTGTGTGTGTGTGTGTGTATATTGCTAAACTATTCATTCACAGTACATAAAACAGGAGCAGTAAAAACCCAAACCTGGTGAAATGCACCAGAACAGCCTAGCCAAATTAACAAATACATGAAACACCAAAAGGAATTTATACCAATAACTGTTTCGTATTAAAGAAATGTTCAGAAGATCGTGATTTAGCAAAGCACCTGAGACAGCATACAGACTGACTTAAATAATTAAAGCTAAAAACGCTGAGTGATTGCAAAGAAAAATGTTTTATAAATGTTAGTCCGTCTGGATGTTTAAAAGGTCATAATGTATGAATTTTGAAAAGAAGACAAATAATATATCCGTCACTAAAGTGTTCATATTCCATATTAATATATTATGAAGTGCCGACATTTAAAGCATTTTAAACCATGAAATAAAATTAAAATATAGAAATAGCTGAGTCTTACAGTACGGTAAAATGAAGTTATATTTTTAAATAGGTGCTTATACAGTATCACCATTGAAGCTTAGATACTACTAGACACTAAATCAGATGGAAATATTTTTCAACATAACATATTATAACTAAAAGAGAAAAAAGTGAAAAAAAAAAACAATCAATGTCATTTTTTTAGGGAAATCTGAGAGACGATTCGGACCCCGGGCTTTTGGTAGATGTTGCCTTTGAAAAAAAAAAAATAAATAATGGCCCACTTTATCGAACGGTTATTTTGACAGATTATTCTGAAAAAAAAAAATTATTGAAAAACACCGACTGTCAGGTTCATGTGACACACACACACACACACACGTGTGTGTGAGTGTATATAATGATTTTATGCCTCATTCCAGTTATTTCATAGACCTCACCCAAAATAATGACCGTTTTCCCCTTCAAGTCTTCCGTATTTCAATATTACAATTATGAACGCTGCTAATTAGGACCTTGGTATCGGGAAATCTTTAATTATGTCTTGCCATAGAGAGAGAGAGAGAGAGAGAGAGAGAGAGAGAGAGAGAGAGAGAGAGAGGTGGTCCATCTTGAGGCCTCTTGCGACTGAAAGTGATTGAAAGCTCAGATTGCATTTTCTCTTGAATTTCCTGAAGAATATTTGAGTGCAAAAAGCCGTTCCTGGAGCTGTCTAAAAGACTGAATGTTTGAGGTCTTCCAGCAATTTTATTTTTCGTGATGCTTCTCCCCTTTGCCTTTTCTTTGCTCGCGAAAACAAAATCGTAAGAATTACTTTTTGGGTGGGGCGGTCTTTCCGTCTCATACATTTCTGGCAATATCTTCGAGAAATTCCCGGTATCTTTTTACATTGGAGATGCTATTTCAATTTTGTAGATACGAATAGAAATACTGAATGGTATCTCTTAATAAAAACTAAATGTTCCGATCATGTATGTATTTAATATAAAAAAAATGAGAGGTAATGTTGTCGAGAAATTCTGTATGTTAGTCTCACATTCTGCAGTTGTTGGTAAAAAAAATATATATATATATACACCCACACACATATATATACTGTATATATATATATATATATATATATATATATATATATATATATATATATATATATATATATATATATATATATATATATATACATATATAAAGGAGAGAAGTTAGTGAGAAGAATCCGTAAGAATTTTAAAGTATTATCAATAAATATTATCCGAAGTTACTTCGATAAGGTTTAATAATCTATAATCTATCACCTTAATAGAGTACTACGGGATGTATAATATAGTAGATATCAGGTTTTATGATATTAACTCGAAATTGCGATAAGATCCAGCCATGAACACTATTCACAATATATTCGTTCGTAACCTAAGTCCTAAAGCAAGCCAGAGAAGCAAGGTGTGCCACCACACGTTTTTTTTTTTCAGTTTATCCCTAAGGAGAATCCTTTCTCAGAAAGCGCTCAGTGAGGAATGTCAGAAATTCCTGGAGCAGATAATTATGGCTTTGATCATCGTTCCGACATGGAGGAAACTATGCTAGCAATTAAGCCGCTCGAAGGAGCCAATTTAATTGAGCTTCCGCTTCATTTTGCATGCTTCGTTCGGTGATGATCTCTTAATATTAAAATTTAAACTTTAGAGTGATTAATTCGCCTTGTTTTCAATTATCGATGAAAGAGTTTGTCGTCATAGTTGAATCATTTATTGTATACTCTTGTACATTTACCAGTTTCTCTGATAAATTAAATATGGTGTTGCTTTACAACTAGAATCAAATACAGGACTTAATTTCTGCAACAGTTCATGAATGACATTTATCCCCTTAATAGATAAATACACACACACAAACATATATATATATATATATATATATATATATATATATATATATATATATATATATATATATATATATAAATTATATATATATATATATATATATATATATATATATATAAATTATATATATATATATATATATATATATATATATATATATATATATATATATATATATATATATATATATATATATATATATATATATATCAACTATCATTACTATTTTCTAAACAGTACAAAAGCTTTGTTGTTGCCCGAGAGGAAATTAGTAGCCTACATCAAACGATTGGAAGGTCTTAATACCAAATTATAAGGATAGTGTGTTCAACATTAAAGAAAAATTAAATACTGTGGCTTCACATCAAAAGAAGAGAAGGATCAACTGTCTATCAAAGGAATTAAAGGAACTGAGAACCAGTTTTCATAATTTCTTGTCACTATATATCACTGAGTGCACTTTATATGCTTTTCGTTTCAACATCTGTCTTCCTCAAGCCTCCTTTAATCATTATTTATTGAGTAGAATACCAAGTACTACTCTCTCTCTCTCTCGCTCTCTCTGCACGCGTGCGCGTGTGTGTGTGTGCATGTGTGTATGTGTGTGTTACCGTAATTCTATACAGGTTATAATTATGATGAAAGACGTTTATGAACTTTCATTCAAACAGCAAACCAGTAATCACAGCCTTCATATCTCATCCACAGAGATCACACGAACACACTGAAAACGGTCGACTTTATCTGTTATTGGTAACTTCAGTTTTTATCCTCCCTCACACGGTTCCCTTCCTTGATTGATGATAATTCCAGGCATTTTAAAAAAGAGCACACTTCTTGAATTTGTTACGGATGAAAAGGAATATGGGGTGGTTTGCAAAGGGTATCCCATGTCCGTCAGGACGAACGTGTACAAAATCTGAAGGGTCAAACTCTCTGTCACCACTAACATATTTTTTACTCTAATAGTAAATTACTTTGCAGTTATATGCAGTGTACACACGTATTTGAAACGTTTGCCTAAGTTTCACTCGAGGTATGATCCATATAAGACAAATCTATCAATAACAGTGAAATGATCGAAGTGTTGGAAAGTGAAAACCTATGCTATCTATCAGTCCCTGAGGTAAACATGTACAACGGCTTCTTAAGCATTGTACTTCTTCTCTGCCAGCTGGGGTGTCTGCCTTCACGTTCGTATCTCATACCGGCTGTTACCGAAGTTTTGTTTCGCAGCGGAGGAAAAACGACCGTAGTCTCTACAATAATTGTTGTCCTTTCGTATTTCGATCGCCTTTTTTCGTATTTAACTTTAAAAATAATCTGTGTTAACATTTTAGGTACATACGAGAAAATTACTTACACAACTGTATTTTACTTTAAAATTCATATTTGCCTTATGTCATTTCTTGACCTGAAGTCGTAGTAGTAGTTTGACGAATAGCTACTGTAGGTGGTGTTTATTAGTAGGTAACGGAAACATTTAGAACGTGGCTGAATGAAGCGTCAAGTCTTACTTTTATAGAAAAAAATACCCGTGGTTATGCGAGGAATCTGAGAAAATGTTTCGGATAAGAGCAAATTCTTAAAGTGTTTGAACGGTGCTCATAGAAGAGATGAAGGAACGAATGTTACGTAATCTTGTTCTTTCAATAACTGAATACATATTCACTGAATTATAATTTTCATGGGTGAACCTTCTTTGTCGTACAGTACCCTTACACTCATAATCCCTGTAATCAGATGGTGTTTGGTGTTTAAATACACTTTAGAAGCAAAATGAGGTATATTATGAAAACTAAAGCAAGAAGCACTATAAATGAAAAATAACCCTTACTGTTATCATTTTCCAGTCAAATTTTTTCCCTGAGTGTAGGTTGTGTCAGGGAAAAGTACAAAATAATGTATAGCTTTTGTGGCCATCGCTCGTATAGTGAGAAGTCGTTTTGAATTTCGTGCGCAGGAAAGTTTCACATTATCCGCTCCTTGGAGTCGTCAGCGATTTGAATAAGCTCATAAACACTGCACCAGACCCTTTTGTCTGGCCTATGGTTCTTTGGTTCCTCAAAAAAAAAAAAAAAAAAAAAAAAAAAAAAAAAACTCTCTATTCTAATACATCTGCTTCATCTGTTCAACATGCATCAGTTCTTTATTTCCTTCCTAACATTAGAGTTACTTACCCTATCAATCAGCCCCTCTGATTTCATTCTTCCCACAGGACTAAAACTCTTCAAAAACATTTCTTAGCTACACTCATATTTTACAACTTTTAATTGTCTACACTTCCATATATTTCAAACCTTACTCATTCTGGGAGTTGCCTCTTTTCTCTCTCAGCCGCCATAAATTACCGCATATTAGTCTCAAGTACTTGTATAAATCAGCCGCTTCCCTTTGTTTAACTTCTGCTTTAGCTTTTGTTGTTCCATTTGCTTTGCTTTTGTTTCACTTTCAACAGTTGCTCTTTACTGACATTTTCGTTGTCTCTCTCTAGGCCAACTTTTTTACTTTTTCTCGTCATCATAATTGTGATAACCATGATGGCGATAATGCAATAGAAAACTAACTCTTTTAATTTACTTCAAGTGCTCTGCAACCCATACCTGATTTACGCTTTGATGTGTCTTTCTTTAAAAGAATCATAGGGTAGGGACGATGCCAACATCCAACGAGAAGAGAAGACAAAATCGAAAGCAACACAGCCCCTGCGACAGTACTGTTCGCGACCTGATCAAATTGTCAGCAAGGGGAGACTCCATTTCTCTCTCCTGTCGTCTTCTTTCAGGGAGTTATAGGCAGTCAATGTGCAGGTGAGGGGATGGAGGAAGGAAGGGGAATGAAAGGGGAGGGGTTTTATCGTGTCGATGTGCACGGTACCTCTGGTGGCTCTGGCAGTTTATTGGTTACTGAAACAAAGGTCCCTGTTTTATTTTGCTACATATATTCGCTACCACAGTGTGCACTTTAATTACATTATGGAAACTTTATTGATTACTGAAAAAGCTTAATCAATAACAAATTTCTGACATACCTGCATACTGATTTTTCATATAAATACTTCGACCATAACTGAAAATTTGAAGAAACCAGTGACTCTTTATCTCCTTATTACATATATTTACTTCTTTTGGAATCGATAACTCTTTCCTTTAAATTACATTTTTTCAAATTCACACTTAGCATCTATTTCACATTCTCTAAGAGTCGAATTACGAGTCTTAGCTCCTGTTCACTTCAGGACGAAGGTACATTTTCTCTCTCTCTCTCTCTCTCTCTCTCTCTCTCTCTCTCTCTCTCTCTCTCTCTCTCTCTCTCTCTCTCTTGATTTTCTTTCCTTTTACGAATACATGAAGACTGTATATCTTTGTATATTTTAATAAAGAAAATATCCAGGCACATGAGTCAAAATGAAATGAAATTGTTCCTTTCCTACCAGATCATAAAGAGGAAATGTCAACTTCTGCAATGAAAGAAGGACTCTGTTGCATAGTCACGTGACCTCCCACAAAAAAAAGAATAAATCTTTGAATAAGAAAAGACAATGAAATGACAAGACTTTTCGGCCTCTGAATATGAAGATATTATGAACAAAGAAATGGCGTCTTTTCTTCTTGGAAGCTATATAATGTCTTTCATAGAAGGTTGGAGTTTATCCTTTTATAGACACTCACATATAATCACATGGAGGAAATATGGAATTTCGACTTTATTGAAAGATGAAAAAAATTTACTGTGAATTTGAGACTAAAAATAAAAAAAAAAGTGTGTTAGTGCTTACATTGCAATTATAACAACTTGTTTCAAGGAATCTGTCTCTTAATTTTGTCACATATTTCAGAAATTTTCTTAAACAATTTGTTTTTTACATGTTTTTATTTGACTTGACTTCTGCGTCTGCGTGTCTGTTTGGGTCAAATCTTGTAACTCAATTTCCAACCTGTTCCATTCGTCTGAATGGACTTCCAATTTTGCATGGGTACTCAATCCCGGTGATTATACAACCTTAAATGATCAGTAGGTCAGCAGTGACGTTTAGTGACCCTACACTGACCTCTTCCAGCATTTCCGGATTTGTATGAAAATCTTTGGACTTTTCATACCTTTTTTGACTCTGTAGAATAAGGTAATAACTCTCCGGATTTTTCAAACCTTCTTTGGCTCGACAGGATATCACGTTCCATTTTTTTTTTTTTTAGCTACAATCATAAATCGGTTACAATTTCTGTCAAAACTAAAAAGCATAAAATAAAAAATATATATGAAAAATTAAAACACGTTTTTATTAATATGCACTGATAAGCACAAAGTAATTTTTTGAGACACACCAAGAGTTTCTTATTACTAATCATGTCTACAAAAAGAAAAGCGTGGGTGCCAAACATGGAAGGAAATGCTACAAGAAATTAAAAACTATATCTTTTTTCTTGTAGAGTTCCTTCCGTGTTTGGCACCCACGTTTTTATTTTTGTGGACACGATTAATTGCAAAAAATCTTGGCGTGTCTCAAAAAATTATTTTGTGCTTTTTAGTGCATTTTAATGAAAGCATTTCTATAATTTTTTTAAATTTAAATTAAGGTTTAACTCTCTTAGCTTTTATTTTTTTTGTAATTATTTAGGTTCTCAGTGATAAGACACATATGGTCGTAGGTATAGGGTCATCTTGTTTCTAACAACATAAGTGCAAAGGGTCATCGTCCCTGAATTAGGTGAAATGGGTTAAAATATACACACACACACACACTCACACATATGTATATATATATGTGTGTGTGTATGTGTGTGTGTGTGTGTGTGTAGAATGTACCAAATAATTTTCTAAGGCTTAATTCCGTACATATAAACCTAAAATTGCCCTTCATTTTTTTATTTAGACAAATTTATAATTAAAAAGGAGGTATCAGTGAACTTTCCCCCCTGTCTCACATGACGGCAGGAATTGTTAAAGGCTTTCCATTTCAAGCGTCCAGGTTCCAGAAACCTCTCCTCTGTTTCTGGACTTCATACGTAACCTTTTCTACTCTTCCTCAAAGGGAGTCGGTACAAGAACCTCTCCTCTTAGTGGCCGTATCCAGAGTTTCAATTTGTATTTCCCACTATCTTTGAACAGGTCGTCTTCCCTTAGGCTTTCAGTTCAGAATCCTCTAAATTTCTCTCTTCTTCCATTACTAAATCTTCTGCAATCTGTCGTTCCTGTAGTTATTATCGTGAACAGCTTGAATTTTGTCTTCGTAACTCTTTGAACTGAAAATTGGCCATATAATTTTGTATAATATAAAAGTACAAAAATGAAACACGGTTTATCTAACAAAAACTTGTGTTGAACTACAAATGCAAGAAGCTGAGATCTTCCACAAAGGGTTCTAAGTGCATACGTTTATTCACTCCCTCAGCAAGATGTAGCTTTTGTTGGTGACTGAGCTGGCCTTATGCCAGCGAAAAAAAATTACTTCTGGATCATTTCGGAACGTGCTCTGGATCCAACATTCTCAATGTATCCACAAAAAAACCTATGGAATAGTAATGACATTAATTCTTTTACTTATAAAAGCTCAAAAAAATAACGTGTATACATGAGGAGGCAAACCGTGATGCTTGAAAAAAAAAAAAAAAAAAAGCTAACGCAGTCGTCCCACCTTAGCAATTTATGTTATTTAATTGTATGCCTAGCGCCAAGACAGGCTTAAACCGGATAACGCTGATTCATGATCATTCCTTCAACAGAAGTAATTCTGCTGGATCTAGTTATGTAATTTGTTTCACATGTATATAAACCGAAAATACATTAAAATTCATGTTTCTCTATCCGAGTTCAGTAGTGTTGTAGAATATTATATTAAAGCATGAACTTATATTACCTTCACATACATACATACATACACATGAATTTAAGGACGGCATTCCCTACAAGGCTGTGAAAGTGTTTTCTTTGCATCAAAGTGACAATAAGTTTGTCTTGTAGAATAGGCGTTTGATGCTGTGTGTCTACCTGTTCGCCCACAGTGCCAATTCCTGAATTCCCGGCGTGGAGGAACACTTCAAGAGTGATTCCTGAAGACTTATATGCCTACGTGGCAGAATTCTGTACATTTACTTAGTCTAGAGGTTCCCCCCACAGTGGGATTTTATTTCAGAGATAATCAGTTCTATAGTTACGGAAATTCACCATAGATTGCAAAGTTTTGATATTGACACTATTTGTTTTGTGACTAACATAATATCTGTGCCAAGGAGCTAGTGAGGAGCTCCCTTTGCAATATCCTTCTGATCCTTGTAATAAAACCTAATTAGTGAAGTCTTGCATTTCTTTTAAAAACCATTTAATTTACTGTTAACTTACTTATGTCATGAGTTTAGCTAATTATTCATGTGAGTTTAGAGTGTGCTTAGGGCTAGAAAGACCAACCCCAGGCTAAGCTCGTGAGTAAAAAAAAAAAAAAAAAAAAATATATATATATATATATATATATATATATATATACACACACACACACACACATATATATATATATATATATATATATATATATATATATATATATATATAATATATATATATATATATATATATATCTTCTTCTTCGTTTTAACGTGCTTTTATACCCATTTTTATATGGGGTAAGCACGGGGCCTTCTTTGAAGGACTTTGATTTGGCGGTGGGGTAGGCTGTAACCTCGACCGGCTGTCCTGCCTGACATCGCTTAGACCCCGGTACCGATATATATATATATATATATATATATAT
>JANJGK010000017.1:7370288-7372526 GCA_039081455.1 Macrobrachium rosenbergii | reverse complement strand
GGCCAACACTGGAGTTATTTTTAGATTCTGGGTGAATGAACCCGTATATGTATAGACCGTCTGGGATTCTGGAGAATTTCCCAGTCGTCTGAGAGGATAACAGTACAACGGCCTAGTAATTTTCCCTATAAGCGGAGTTTAAATTTCGCTTTCCTAACACCTAACTCGAATTCTAACTACACTGAGAGAATTTCAGCAATGCAAGCTGACTTCGTCGTGTCCCACGTGGGAATTTTATTCGCGCCTAAATAACAGTTCGCTAATTCGAAATGCGAAGTAAAAGTTATCACAGAGGAATTTCTTTCGCACTATTCCTTGAAGCAAGGATATGGCAAAGATTTTAACACAGGAATTTTCGCACTATTCCTCGAAGCAAAAGATATGGCAAAGATTTTAACACAGAGGAATTTCGCACTATTCCTCGAAGCAAAGGATGGTTAGCACTGGTTATTTCCTAACTACCTATCCTGAAAGGCATGCATTAACGAATCTAATACGGCGGTTCTTTTCTCTCAGTGATTACATGCGTCCCTATTTCTAATTCCTAGGAACAGTCACGATTGTAAAAAGGTTTTGCTAAGATAAACACATTACTTACGTGGAATTTTCTGGATCTGTGTGCTGGTTTTACACAAAAGGTTCGTAATTGTCTCGTACCCAGCTTAGCTTTGCTAATAGCTGATCTGGCAAGTTGCAAATGCAATAAAGCAACACTAGGGGAACTGCAACTGCAAAACGAGATCCTGGCAAGGTCGCCATTTTTACGTTTTTCCGTGGTTTTAGTTTGAAATATGCTCTGTGAGACAGGTAGCAACGATTTAAGGTAATTTAGCCTTGTGATTCTGACTTCGTGGGTACGGGAAAACGTAAAAAAAGAGGAAAACAAAGGAGAATTTCATATGAGCATAGGGCTCTTGTTACTGAGGGAAATATTACGTAAAACACGTGGGCAAATTTAAAGGAGTGTATTTACATAAATGATATCAGTACGGGAAAGAGGAACTCAAGTAGATTACTATCCTGAAGGAGATTCCTACGGGATTGAATGAAACTTGGGGATTCCAGACACAGTCCGAGAAGCTTCCACGAAATAGAATCCCTCTGAAATGAGAGATATGCACATTATACGCCAGTAATGAAAATAGACAAAAGAATAATGAATTCGAGGCTGCACTGAGGGTGCCAAAGGAGTAATAAAGACTTAATACTGCCGATGCAAGAGGCGCACGGACATTAGACAAGGGTGATTTCTGGCTTTCTCTTTAAGAAAATATTACGAGACAAAAGCGTGACTGAAATGGGGCTCTTCCAGGGCACTTTACCTTAGCAGATTTTCCGAGGGCGCGTAGAAGGCAGTCCGTGGATGACTTGCGATTTCCGTGGGCGAGTTTCTTCCACGTGGTGCGATGCAAGGGCTTCCGTAAAGGGGCAAGGTGATGGGGACTCCTCGAAACTCCAAGCAATGGCGTGTGGGCTCGAGGAATACGGTCGAAGGGCACGAGGAGAAGTATACTTTGGAAAGGGCCACGTGGTTAGGATGCAAGGGCATCAATGGGGCCAGGTGTTGGGGACGTCTTCACAAGTTCACTCCATATCTTCCAGCCCGCGTGTGTGTGTCGACCTCGTGGGTTTCTGCTTTTTATCCCCTCCTATGGGGCAGGGGGGCGTCCAACACAGATGTTTTGACTCATTGCACCTGCTGCCCGCAGGGGAGGTTTTGGCCTGTAGGAGAAACACCCAAGCCAGATTACTTTTGCCTCGAGGGAAAGATCTTTATAAAAAATGGGAGCGCCTTTAATCTTTTAACCCTTGTTTTTAAGTCGATAGACAGATGGTCTATCGATTGGCCGGCTGGCAGTAAATGAACAACCAACAACAACAAAGGAGGGGGGGGGAGGCAGTTTGCTAGCGAATTCTTGCTAATCATAATAATATATATATATATAAATGGGTGTATGTATGTATGTGTGTGTGAGTATATTCCAGCGTAACTCCAAGATGCATTGAGCGTTTTCAACCATACGTGGTAACATATGACTTACTCTCTGGAAAAGAACACTATGAGGTAAGACTTCTCTGGCACCAAAGAGGGGTGTGGGAAGGGGGTGATGTAAAAATAACCAAAAACGACAGATATTAGTGTCTAAGCCATAGTTTTCGAGGTTGCTGAGATGAATAGTGACCCTCCCGATGCACTTCAAATCAAAGTTCAGCCCCAATAGGAATAGGGGGTGAGAA
>JANJGK010000017.1:7342788-7365288 GCA_039081455.1 Macrobrachium rosenbergii | reverse complement strand
ATGCCGCACTCGTTTGACCTGAGGAAGGTATTCGCATAGGTATCAGACCCATACCCCTTCCCCTTCCCCTTCCCCTTCCCCATCCCCCTTCCCCCTTCCTTTTGTAACTAATATGGCAAATAAACTCTATGGATTTATCACACCTCATTTCATGTACTTGAGACCATACAAACATATTACTTAGAATGCTTTTCTTTCCTATGATTAATAATTCTGTATCAAGGTTTCTATTTAGGTTTAGTTGTGGTGTGTGTTTAGGTTTAGGGGGGGGAGTGTGTTTAGGTTTATTGGAGATGTGTTTAGGTTTATTAGGGGATGTGTTTAGATTTAGCAGGGGGGCCGTTTAGGTTTAGTAGGGGTGTGTTTAGGTTTAGCTTTAGCAGGGGGTGTGCGTTGATGTTTAGGGGGTTGCATTAAGGGTTAATAAGGGGTGTATTTAGTTTTAGTGGAGGGTGCATTTAGGTTTAGTGGGATGGGTGTTTAGGTTTAGTGGTGGATGTTTTTAGGCTTAGTGGGAGTGTGTTTTCGTTTAGTGGGCATATGTTTAAGTTTAGTGGGGATGTGTTTAAGTTTACTGGGGGTGTTATTTGATTCTGGCAGGTGTTTAGGTTTTGTTGGGGTGTATTTAGGTTTAGTTGGCGGTGTGTTTAGTTTGGGTGCGGGTGCTTTTAGGCTTAGTGAGTGGTGTGTGTTTAGGTTTAGTGGGGGTGTGTTTAGGTTTGGTGGGAGGGGTGTTTAGGTTTAGTGGATGATGCATTTAGGTTTAGTGGGGGTGTATTTTGGTTTAGTGGGAGCCTGTTTAGCTTTAGTGGGGGAGATGTGTTTAGGTTTAGTTGGGGTGTGTTTTGGGTTAGTTGGTGTGTGCTTAGGTTTAGTGGGAGTGTTTCAGTTTAGTGGGGGTTGTGTTTAGGTTTAGTGGAGGGTGTGTTAAGGTTAGTGGGGGGGATGTGTTTCGATTTGGGGTGTGTTTAGGTTTAGTGGAGGGTGTGTCAAGATTAGTGGGGGGATGTGTTTCGATTTGGGGTGTGTTTAGGTTTAGTGGGGGGTGTTTTGGCTTAGTGGGGACATGTTAATGAAAACCACACCAAGTGTTACTTCCTTGCTAAGGTAAATAATCGGCTGTCATTCAGAGTATTCCCGGGCAGCAATGAGTTGTTCAGCTAGTATATATATATATATATATATATATATATATATATATATATATATATATATATATATATATATATATATATATATATATATATATATATATATATATATATATATATATATATACTGTATACAGTGCATGTGTGTGTAATCAAGTACGTATCTCGGTGTATGCATGTGACCAGACGTATTTGTAAAACTAAGTTCATACCATTGAAAGGGTGATACTCAGACGAGTAGCAGTTGTCCAGTAGCTATTTAGCGTCTGGATTAACATAGAGAAAACAGATACAAAGTGGAATTTCTTGTGATATTTAGTTTCTCTTTTAGAGTTCTCACAGCACTATTTTCTTTACACGTATTTACCAAGTTGTATAAATATGGCACCGATGAAGAATTTGTAGAGAACTGAGTACCATTGCTGTTAGTTACTTCTTTCTCTGCATCGACCCGACTGCAACAGATGATCACAGGGAGTTTTTACATTGCCAAGAAAAACTACTATATTTTAACTAAAATCTGACTAACAGGACTGGTCAAGGCAGATCTGTAGTTGCTGACTTAGGGCCTTCTTCATGTAAGGGAAAGATTACGTAAACTCAAAGAGTTCTCTTAATTTATTATATTTACATAACAAACACATATCAAAAGAATGACGAACTACGGGGCAGGTAATAATAAGGTCCTGCTAAATGAGTAAATCCTACACAGGAGA
Source organism: Macrobrachium rosenbergii (assembly GCA_039081455.1). NCBI lineage: Eukaryota > Metazoa > Arthropoda > Malacostraca > Decapoda > Palaemonidae > Macrobrachium > Macrobrachium rosenbergii. The sequence goes on along the minus strand of JANJGK010000017.1, from coordinate 7,363,421 downwards.
AGTATTCTACGCTGATGACGTCTTCATAAAAGGAACATCGCAGATGGGTAGATTAAGGGGTGTCATAAGGCAACTGCACATGGGATAGAACCGAGATTGGTTCCACTTCCAAGGGCGATCTGCAATGAGATGCAAGACGGTTACTTGCAAAGTAATAGCACACTCAAAAGGGAACTGAGAGTATGCACAGATGGTGCCAAACAACTCAGTTCAAACATTAAATGCACAATTGCGTTAACACTTCAACACAAATTTACTGAAGGTGATCGCACAATGATCGCCTTCAGACAGAGAAATAACGGAATTGTGACTGACTAAAGAAACCGTATTCTGGTACATTAACTTCTTCAGGATGACAATGTCCTTGCTTAATAGGGCATTGGTGGTGGAGGGAGGAAAATGAAGGGAAGCCACTTATTAAAGTGTACTGGTCCGAGCCTCGAGGGCGAATGCGTGGTGGGGGTAGAAGAGACATGAAAGTGAGGACAACTGTCCTCTGTGAAGTTCTGAGCACTTCTCTCTTGAATTGCTGTGTCATGGCCCGTATATAACATCAGGGATAATGCCTGGACATCATTGCAGGTGGCGTGGGAGTCAATGCCTGCCCTGTTTCTATAGGGTCATGCACATGGGGTCCTCTTCCAAAGTGTCATGGCAGCCGGCACATGTTTTGGAACTGTGGGCCGGTGCTTTCTCTTTTGGCTCCACCCTTGCCGGTTGTCCACCTCCGGCGAGGATTTGCATCTTCGAAGGCTGTATCTAAGGATAAGGATCTTTGGCAGTCACTTGCACAGAGGATATATTAAAGGCTTACCCATATAGGGAAAGAGGGAGAGAATTGGAGAAGGGGCGAATGAAACCCACAGTTCTTTTAGTTGAAAATAAGTAAAATTAGTATTATTTTTATACCTCTTACATTATTATTATTATTGAAAGCTGGTGAGGTTGCTTGGAAAGAAGTTTCCTTTGTTGGAATTTATATATATACCAGGTGTTTTGAAATTAGAGCCCCCCCCCCCCTCCACAGAACAAATGGAAAGTTATGAAGTTTTCTGCTATAGCCTATCTCCTAGTACATTATTTTAAGTTTCTATTAAGCTATTTTTCATTTTACATTTCTTGTATTTTCAGACTGAGTGACGGAGTTAGATACAGCCATGGCTAACGACTCGGAGAAAATCAGATGGTTTCACCGAATCCGGAGAGAGGCCAGGGATGCTGGCGCATCCTTCATTTCACATTCCTGGATAGCTAAGTACATTAAAAAGAGATGAATCCTTTATTAAAAGAAACTGGAACAAAAATCCATACGATTGTCATCGCGAAAAGAGTGAGAATCTTGGAAGGCCTGAAGTCCTTTCTCAGGAGTCAAAAGACATCATAGCTGAGGCAGTGGGTAGAGCAAGAAAGTCTTTACGTAAATTGGCGCTTGAACCAGAAACAAAAAAGGGGAAAGAAGAGAAGTTATAGTGCTGTATATCGTGAGTTGAAAAAATCTGGTATCAAGCCATTTCATGTTATCAGCAAGCCCAACATCACTCAGCAACAGAGAGAAGACCGTGCATGGTTTTGTGGTTCATTTCTTAAAGATTGGGATGAAGCTGACTTTCTCCGTGTTGCTGCATCAAATGAATTCTTCATTTACACAGTCAGGAAGCCAAATCATAAAAATGACATCATTTGGGCTGCAAAGTTGGATGATATCAACGATGACATGCGCTATTGCCAAGTTGTGAAATTTCCTGAATGTTTGGGAATTTTTCTGTGTTTCACAGCCAAATGGTTTTTGTGGATCATCAAAGAAAAAGGACAGTCGTGGAATGGCGAATACTTCAGAGAAACTATGCTTACTGGTGGAGTATTTTCTTTCCTCAAAGATTCTGAAAATGTGTTATCTGTTGAAGAAGTCATATTTTTGCATGATAAGGTGCCATGTTTCAAGGCTCTTCAGACACAGGGGCTGCTTTGAAACAGTGGTATCGATTTCTTCTCGTCAAGTGAATTTCAAGGTAGCGCCCCTGACCTTAATGTGTGTGAAAACATTGATAGTATCTTAAAGGATCGTGTTGAAGCACACACAGTGAACTATGATGGTATACCAAGCCTCGACGACCTTTGAAGAGAGGTGACCGAAGTGCTTGGGGAAATGGAGTTTGAATCTCAGCTTTTTTGTGATTTGCTGAAATCATACCCAAGAATGCAGGTTGTGGTACAGGCAGATGGAGGCCACACAAAATATTAAATACTTGGAGAGAAACTTAAATAAATACCTGTTCTGAATTACTCTTGTTTTTGTCCATATCAATTTTAGTTTATGCTGTAGAGGGGGCCTCTAATTTCGAAACACCCTGTATCCTGTATATATATATATATATATATATATATATATATATATATATATATATATATATATATATATATATATATATATATATATATATATATATATATATATATATATTTATATATATATGTGTGTGTATGTGTGCACGTGTGTTTGTGTGTATAAGTGCGTGCGTGTATGTGTATGTTATGTTTTATTGTAGTGTATTATGAAAATTAGTATGTCTTGTGTACTATCGACATTATTCACTGAATGATGAACCCTGGAGCAAATTGTTAAAATGCTTTGGAATTTATTGTTCAGCCACTAATATTACAAATATAACGTAATACATACATCCTGATTTTAGGATATATCTTTATGTTTAAAATGTTTACAATTAAAGCAGAAATAATTTTTAAAAGATTAAAAGATGTTAATGTTGTTATATCCTTTTCCCCTTCCAAAAAAGACAATATTTTTCTCTGAAATATCATTCGGAATTTGGGGGGAACTTTTTGGCGAAAAAAATTGATTCGAAATTCATTTAATTTGATATCGAAGTGTCTTTCAGAAAAAAAAGGATATTTCTAAAAATCTCACTATTTTACTGAATCTGCCTTCAGCATGTGGAGTTCGATGAAGCTTGTTAATATAAGGGAATCCTTTGGCGAAAGGTAAAATTTTATTTCTGAGAGCTGTTGTATTTTGATACCGTTTTCTCTTCATTGCGATAGAAATTTACAACCAGCTTCCCTGTGGAGTAAATTCATTCTAAAGTCCCCTCTTCCATATATATATTATTATAATTTACATGTTGTCCACTTGGCTGACTGTAGGTAATGCATTTAAAATTAATTAAGCATCCAGCGGAATTTCGTCTTATCACGAATACGTTGGCGTAAGAAGACTTGATCATTTTAAGGGAAAGGGAAATTAGACTAGTGAATTATTAGAGTAATTAAAGATTATAAGATGAAATTAAGTCATACACGTTTGGAGGAGCAAACAAATTGTGTTATCAGACTGAATTCCAGAATAAGGCATTTATAATCATGTCCCACACTGACTCTGGCTGCTCCTTACTATGGTCGAATAAATATGTTGCTCTACCAACAGAGGCATACTAGCATGGTCTCATACCGGTCCGTACGCGGCCAGAAATGAAATCGGGTCTCTTCTTGCTAAACGCAAGTGTCATAACCAGTAGAGTGCGAGGTTTATAAGCTCGCTCGTGTCTGTCTCTGTCTGTGTTGTTATATAAAGCTGATAAGATAATGAAATACCAAGCGATATTATCCACAGAATTATACACAGAATCCGTAGAATATCGATGTAAACGTTTATAACAAATTATTTTGCTGTATTTACATCCACCAAAATATCACGTTTCAGTCGATGGAACGAGCTTACGTAAGCCAAGAGCTCAAAGTCCTCATTTCCTCGATACAGGAGTCCACAGCGTAATAAGCCATTTAAATTCACGAAGTCACGGCCACACCAAATGGAAGTTAAACAGCCACATCGTTGCAACTTCCGTTCCATTCATGAGACTGCAGTGAGGAAACACGCGCATCGGTAATTTCCTAGAAATGGACATGATGGAGATTACCGTGGTCTTACATAGCTCCCGGAAGGCACTTTCCGACGGCTTTCGGTTTGAAGTGTTACTTATATACAGGTTTGACCTAAAGCGACGAATGTAGTGTGTGGATTGACACACTAGGGAAATGGGTGTGGAACGTCGTGTTGACCGACATTTTGGCTTGAAAAGACATGCTATCGTGCGGAGAAGCGTTTTGTATTCTCTCTTTATTTCTCTTTAATTGTCTTCGTTGCTTTAATTTTAATTTTTTATTCCTCTTTCACAAAAAAAACGCTTCTAGACTTCCATCTTGAAGTAATTTATATATATATATATATATATATATATATATATATATATATATATATATATATATATATATATATATATATATAACCTGTATATACTCGTATGTAACACTTCAAACCGTAAGCCGTCGGAAAGTGCCTTCCGGGAGCTATGTAAGACCACGGTAATCTCTTTCATGTTCATATATAAAAAAAGAAAACTCATGAACACTTACTCTTAAATTAATTTTTAACTTTTACAAAACTGTGCAGCAGCATTTGCACACAAACACACTGATATATCTATCTATCTATATATATATATATATATATATATATATATATATATATATATATATATATATATATATATATATATATATATATATATATATATATATATATATATATATATATATATATATATATATATATATATATATGTGTGTTATATTTGCATGTTTGTATGTATGTATGTATGTATGTATGTATGTATGTATGTATATATATATATATATATATATATATATATATATATATATATATATATATATATATATATATACATATACATATACATATACATATACATATACATATACATATACATATAGATATATCAGTGCGTTTGTGTGCAAATGCCGATGTACAGTTTTGTAAAAGTTAAAAATTAATTTAAGAGTAAGTGTTCATGAGTTTTCTTTTTTTATTTAGATTTTAGCTAGAAATGTTAGGCGAAAAGTATAATATCTCTATGGAGACAGGAGAAAGAGGTTCCACAGACCATACTGACTGGAGAAAAAGATATGGAGGAATGGAGAGGAAGAATATATATTTAGCAAGCTTAATGTGTTTTAAGAAGGTGGAGGTGGTTAGATCTTTAGAATATGCGGCTAGATCCACATCGAATAGGCACTCTACCTATTAGCATTTCCCTATAACATTCTGTTCCGGTACATTATGTAATATTACAGATTATATTTGCATCCTGGTAATTGCAAAACTAGTCCGCTCACGAAATCATATTTTCTTTGAGAAATCTTCTTGTTTATATGATTTCCTTTTTTTTTATGTAATATCTCTTTATTTGTCATCATCCCCTTCAAGGTAAGTGTTCCATTTTGACATGAATCCTGAAATTGCTTATTAAAATTTAATGCTTATATTAGTTAATTTTTTATTCTTATAGCCATTTTTTCCTTATTAACCCACTCAAATGCATGAATCCTAGAAATTGCTTGCTATGTAGTTTTTGTCTGACAGGTCATATCGACCATTTTCATTTTAAAAGAACCCCATTCAAAATGTGCACCAGAACATTTCTCATATGAAATGAAGTTTTATAGCGATTGTTTGTCCCTCTCAAAGTCATTCTTTTTGTCTGACTTTTCCTTGGCCAGTGGCTGTTATTTCGCAATGGAAGCGCAACCAGGCTACTTTTAATATTGTCCTTTATGTTTTATTTTTGGTCATAAAAAACTTTTATACATTTCCCATATCTTCAAAAATTTTTTGCCGGAGTATTTACGCGCCCGGCGGAAAAATATGGCGTAAATTGCGAAAAGACTGGCAATTGGGGTTCAGTGTGCGTAACGAGTTATGAACTTGTTTGTGCTGCACGTCAGTTTTAATTGTTTCCAGGCTAAGTAATCTTAGGTAATTCTAAATTCTGAGCAACACGGGAAAAGTTGTTGGGGATACGTCATAGATATTATCGGTAAAGAGAGAGCCACCACAGATAACCGAGTTTAAGTGAATAAATATAAAAGCAGGATCTTTCGTTCTTCACAGTGGTTCTCTCCAGTTGTACTGAAAAGTAATTATAGTGTTTATAAAGAAATAAAAATGAAAGAAAGCTTTGTAATTATTTTCACTACGGCTGAAGAGGACCATAGTTGAGGTTGAAAGCTCCTCTTATTACAGTACATTCATTCACTTATACTTGGTTTTCTACAGTGGCTTTTTTCTGAACCAGTTAAGACAAACAGATAAATGTGTTTTCATTACTGGTGTTTTATTTATGGCATAATATGTTGATTCGGAAACAAACGCCATTGAAAATATGGCGTTTTGGATAATCAATTAGATAAATTTTTCAATATTTTTCCGTAAGGTGAAAGGTCAGAAATGACGTAAACTGCCTAGCCTAAATATGACAGTTATCATTGATAAGAAAAAAGCCCACCGCATAACCTAATCAGTGGGTATAAACAAGCAATGTTTGACTTTCTAAACACGATTTCTTTTATTTATGTTTTTTGAGGCCTTCACCAACGTCACAATCGCCCAGATTACCGTCTTCATTGTCGGTTGCATAACACCTGCTTATTTCAAGAAGATGACTTACCTCCTTAAGCCTGAGCTCCACAGCAAATAACGCATCATTATGCGGTAGAATTAGTCTTTCAAATAATACATCCTAGCGTTATTTTCAGTTATATATAACGTCTTGGATCACAATATCATTATTTAAGGAGCACCCCCATTAGTTTCTGTATTTCAGTTTCAGGCGAGGAGGATTGACCTCATCACTGTGATCTGTGTCATCATTTACGTCATTCATCTTGTTTTCGATGTGATGAAGGAATAACATTATGGATTTACTATTATGGAGAGCACAGTCATGTGTATATTTATCTTGTTTTATGTGTTCACACAAAATGTACAGGACTAAAGTATGTATGTGTATATGAATGAGATATCAGGGAAGCTATCACCTACAAACTAAAATCTTTTAGTTAATCATCTCATTTCGGTCACGAAATGGTTTCTGTAGTATTTTTTTATGGTGAACCAGGGTGAATGATTTATTAATTGTCATAAATAAGAAAAAAACTGAAACTAGAACTCGCACATCACTCGAAATTGCACTTCAATCAGTGAATTTCATCTTTGAATTTCCTCCGTAGGAAGGCATGGCCGTCAGTGCACCTCACGGGGTGCATTGTAGGCATTACTAAAGGTTCTTTGCAGCGACCCCTCGGCCCCTAGTTGCAACCCCTTTCATTCCTTTTACTGCACCTCCATTAATATTGTCATTCTTCCATCTTGCTATCCAACCTCTCCCAACAATTATTTGAAAGTGCATCTGCAAGGTTTTCCCCCCTGATACACCTTTCGAACATACCTACTCTCAGTTTCCTTTCCAGGGCTGAATAACCTTTGGCCTAAACTCTATATTCCACTCCATTCCATCTTTGAATTCCATCACTGTAATACATATTAAAAATGTTTAATTGTAGGATACATAAAAAGTTAAGTATACCTTAGTTTTACCAGACCACTGAGCTGATTAACAGCTCTCCTAGGGCTGGCCCGAAGGATTAGACTTATTTTACGTGGCTAAGAACCAATTGGTTACTTAGCAACGGGACCTACAGCTTATTGTGGGATCTGGACCACATTATAGCGAGAAATGAATTTCTATCACCAGAAATAAATTCCTCTAACTCTTCATCAGCGGGCCGGGGGAATTGAACTCCGGCCCATCGAGTGACAGTCTGAAGCTCAACCGACTCAGCCAACGAAAGGCTGTACATAAAAAGTAGTAAGCATAGTTTTGCCCAAGTTAAAAACTATGTCTCGGCAATAAGATTAAGCAAGTATTCCAATGACGTATCGCAAAACAATAACTTGCTGAACTTAGCAGGAGCCATCCAAATACATTGGCATTTTGTATTGAAGCCCTGGATGATGACTATCTCTAGGATAAGTATGTGTCATGTTGCTGATATCAGTAATACTACTGAGTCAAGTGTTGTTGTGTCTATGGTTAGCAACGCATTACCTAACTCTGTCTGCGCCAAGATTTTGGCGCGAACGCCAGTTGCCCTGTACTCACCTTAGGATCAAGACACTTCTGTAATAAACTGTCAACACGGGAATAGTGCCTCTTACTTACCCTGCCCATAGAGTATCCTATATGGCGCAGTGACGGAGTATTACCTATGCAGAATGTCGGGATTTCGTAGAAGATCACTGAAAAGCACCCCTAGATTAATAAGACCTAGAGACGCTAGAAGCGGCATTGGCGATGGCGCAGTAGTGAATCTAAACACATTAGTTCAGGCATTAGGTACGGCCATATGAGCAGGTGGGAATAATTCAGCACTAGGCAAGGGGGAACAGCAAGCATATTTCCCCAAAAAATTGCATGTGATGTCAGCGGAGGATTTTAGGTGCTGGAAGCGATCTACGGCAGATTGGATAAAAATCAGCAGTTTTTCCTGTGATGAGGCAGTAATGAATATCAGGCTACTATGCGAAGACAAATTGCAAAGTGCAATAGACGCCCAATTCTCTTCAGCCATTTGGAATGCCCTAGTGGTAGAGGATGCCTTTGATGTCCTGAGAAAAATAACCACGAAGACAACGAACAGAGCGGTTGTGTGGGATAAGTTCTTCACAGGAAGACAGAGAGGAGAAGAAATGGCAAAGGAATACAGCCACAGATGCCAGTGGGAGGCCCTCAAGTGTGCAGAGGGGATATATGTGAATATGTGCTAGCAGGTAAAATTGTGAGCGGCATATGGAATCAAAAGTTAAAACAGGATATTTTAGAAAACTTTGAGAAGTACATTGCTGTTAGTGCAATCATGGCAAAGTGCGAGACATTTGAGGAGGCAGTACGGGAATGCGGGGGCCCCACACAAAGAGGGGAGTGAGGAGAGTTCAACGAGGCGGGCATCGAGAGGGAGGAGGAATTGGCGTTGCCACTGGAAGAAGTAGCAGCAGTGAAAACAAATTACCAGAAAAAGAAGGAAGATGTGGCGAAATCAAGCTCCAAGGAGGCAAGAGTGAAATGTGAGTTTTGCGGGATTGAGCACCTGAGAGGCCTTGCCAATTGCCCTGCTAGTGCTGAGAAATGTTTTCACTGCGGAAAAAACAGGACACTTTGCCAATCGTTGCTGTGGGAGCAAGAGTCGTACACCTAGCAAGGGCGCATCGGATGGTAAGATAGGCATCATTGTTGCGAACAGAATCAGCAGCAGACGACAGGCTATGCAGAAGACGACGTCAGCGGCTGGGAGGTCTGATCGAGAAGTGTTAAGTGATGGCGCTGTGTCATGCATGCAACCGACTGTGAATGTCACGGTCTCGTGTATTAAAGATAATAAAAGTTTCATATTAGAAGCTGTAGCTGATACCGGGGCTGAGGTATGCATTGCTTGGTCAGTCCAGGCATGGAGCCAGGGAGTTGATGTAAAAAATCTAAACAAAGTGGAAGTAAAGCTGCAACATGCAGCAGGAGGTCTAATAAGTGTAATGGGGTATTATCAGGTTAACATTAAGTGTGGCAGCATGTCAACAAATGAGTGTATGTATTTTGTCAATGGAACACGTAAATTATTTCTGTCATTAAGTGCATGCAAATCATTAGGGTTGGTGGATCCTAATTTCCCGAATCACACGGTTTTTAATATTCATGGGGATGAAGTTTTGGGCATGGGGCGGTTAATGAAAGACCCAATGGGCTGCTATACTCTCGCAAAGAGGATAACGTTTCCCTATTCAAGCAGTGGCTACTGGAACGTTTCTCAGGTACAACATTCAATGTAAATGGAAGACCCTTTCCCATAATGAGCAACAAACCGCACCACATTCACCTGCTGCCAGGTGCGGTGCCACATGCTTACCATACACCAGTTACTATCCATAAGCATTGGGAGAAACAGGTAAAAAAGCAGATAGATGAGGATGTTCTAGCGCAGAGTTTCCCAAACTTTTTCAGGCTGGCGCCCCCTTGGCTTCCAGATGGATTCCTAGCGCTCCCCTCCCGCCGATACACACACGCGAGTATTATTATTATTTTTTTTTTGGGGGGGGGCGGCGGGACGGTTTGCTTCAAATTGAAAACAACAATATTAAACTCGAAGATGTATTTCACAAACAATACTTAATTTAGTAAACTTGGTCTTCACAATTACTGTTAATGGGATGGGTGTGCTTGGCGCAGGGATATCGGTTTCTCCACATCAGGCTGGAACTCACTAAGAAGTCGTAGATCCCCACGTTCGGTAATTTTAAGTCTGTGTTTTTTTTGGGGGGGGGCTTTTAATTGCTTAAAATTAAATGCTCTTAATGCCACCCTGTCGCCCCCCAACCACCCCCTTTTGCCTCACCGCCCCCCCGGTATCAATCCACCGCCCCCAGGGGGCCGGCACCACCCACTTTGGGAACCACTGTTCTAGTGGATGTCTTGCAGCCTGTGCCTACTGGGGAGGTAACTGAGTGATGTGCCCACACGGTGGTGGTAGGCAAAAAGGATGGCATTCCGAGGAGGACCGTAGATTTTCAAAAACTCTATTCATGCTGCAAAAGGGAAATGCATCACACATTTGCACTGTTTGATATGGTGCATACTTTTGAGACTACTGTTGATGCACACGGGATTCCATCAGGTAGTGTTAGACGAAGAAAGTAGAAAGCTTACGACTTTCATAACCCCTTGGGGGAGGTATCAGTATTAAAGCGCAGCCATGGGGCACTGCTCTGCCCCGGACGCATACACCAAAAGATTTGATGATGTAATTGTGGATATCCCAAGGAAGTTTAAATGTATTGATGATATATTGTTGCATGATTCTAGCATAGAAGAAGCTTTCTGGCATACTTTTGATTTATTGTTAGCATGTGAGAGGAATGGTGCAACTCTTAACCCACATAAATTCCAGTTTTGTCAGAGGGCTGGAATTTTGTAGGCCACAATGTCGGGTGGGATAAATATCTGCTTTTGGAGGATAAACTGGCTGCTATAAAGAAGTTCCCAATGCCTGACCAGCCCACCACATCCGATATTCGGTCGTGGTTTGGGCTGGCCAATCAGTTGGTTCCCTTAGTTGCAACAGCACCTCTTATGGCACCATTTCGGGAATTATTGAAAAAGGGGGCCAGTAAAAAAGTACACTGGGATGAAATTTTTGATGTCTAAATTTGAACATGCTAAAAATGAATTATGTTGAGTAATATCTGAGGGTCTGCATTATTATGATAAGACAAGACCAACCATTGTTATGACTGACTGGAGTAAAGAAGGGATTGTCTTTGTTGTATTACAGCAGTATTGTTCTTGCATATGTCATGATGTACCTTTTGTTGTCAGGGGCATTGGTGCTAGCCCTGTGTGGCAGCAGGAACCTTATCAAAAGAGGAATTGAACTACTGTGGTCTGGTGTCTGAAAAAAGCTCATCTCTTTTTGCTGGGCTGCCCTACCCACTTCTATTAACAGACCATCACCCGTTGGTTAAGTTGTTTGGCGATCGGGAGTTGAAACACATTGAGAATCCCAGACTGTTCCGTTTGAAAGAAAAAACCCTTCAGTATAAATTCTCAGTGAAATATGTGGCAGGTAAAAAAATACTGCCGTTGATACCTTGTCCCGATACCCGAATCTGAAGGCATCACCGAGCGACATAGATATGGAAGAAGCCGAAGAGGTATGCAGGTTAATGTCATTCCGTGACGTGGATAGTGATGTCATAGTAATCGACAATGAAGATGTTGAGAAAATTGCTAGCAAAGATGATGATTATCAATTGTTACTGAAAAGGGTAAGAGACGACAACTCGCCGAAAAGTAGGAATATGGTTGAGCCTATATTAAAGCCATACTTTCAGGTAAGGGAATGGCTTAGCTATATCAGTGGATTGGTCACTTATACTTTCGATGAGGGGCACATACGTTTGGTAGTGCTGCAAGCCCTGTGGGGAAACTGTGGCACGTAACCTACACTCAGGCCACCAAGGCGCTGATTCAATGCAGTTGGTGTATTGGCCAGGGATGGAGGCAGATGTAATGTTTCAGAGGTCTAAATGTACCACATGCAATGAGGATTCGCCATCCCAACAACGAGAACCATTCATTTCCACCCAGCCACCAGTGTATCCATTTGAGAAAACAGTAGCAGATTTCTTTCAGTTAGATAATGAATGCTATTTAGCATATGCAGACAGATTAACTGGGTGGCTGGAACTGTCGCACTTTGGCAATGGTGTGACCCCATCGAAGATCATCCCTGTTTTGTGGAGGTGGTTCTGCTGTTGGGGTACCCCTGAGGAGATATCCACTGATGGGAGGACGAACTTGGCGAGTGCTGAGATGATAGACTTTTATAAGCGATGGGCGGTGCAGTTATGTATCTAGCCGGCACAATACCCTTAATCGAATGGGTGAGCTGAGGAGGCCATGCGCTCTGCTAAGCGTACGATAAGGGACACCGTTAGGGGTGACGGTAGCCAAGACACCGATGCCACAGCAAAAGCCCTTATGCAATACAGAAATACTCCCCTAAGAGATGCAGACAAGTCCCCTGCACAATTAACGTTGGGGAGGCAGTTATGGGACTCTATCCCAGTGGCGAATGAATTGCTTTTGGATAATCATTTAATGGCAATGACACAAGAGAGAGAAAAGGCTCTGGTCAAAACTACACAGAAAGAGAAAGAATTATACGACCTGCATTCAAGGCAGTTGCCATACCTATGTGTAGGCAACCAAGTCCTGGTGCAGGATGTAGTCAGTAAGAAGTAGGATCGATCGGGGGTGTTAATGGAAAGACTCCCATATAGAGAGTATTTAATCAAAATAGATGGGACTGGCAGAATGTCGAGGAGAAACCACCGCCACTTGAAATACGTAACAGCAAAGAGCCAGTGCCCTACCATAGAACCAGCCAGGGCAGTGCCACGTACCCAGGACCAGGAGGTATATGTTGGCCACAGCAGCCCCCCACCCCTTGATAGGTGTAGTTCAAGGCCAACTAAACGCCCAGCTTGGATGAATGACTACGAAGGTGGAAAATAGATTGCGTTCTGTTTGCTGAACTATTATTAAGTTTTGCTTCGATTAACTATTCCTTGCTGATTTTTTTTCTTTATTTTGCCTCTTTTTTATTATGATATCCTTTGTTTGCCTCTGACTTTGAATTTTGAGTGTACCTATGTTTTGGGGTAATGCATAGCTTGGGAGGGATGTAGGATAAATATGTGTCATATTGCTGGTATTTGTATACTACTGAGTCAAGCGTTGTTGTGTGTATGGTTAGCAATGCATTACCTAACTCCGTACGCGCCAAGATTTTGGCGCGAACTCCAGTTACCCTGTACCCACCTTAGGATTAAGATGCTTCAGTAATAAACCGTCAACACGTGAATAGTGCCTCTTACTTACCCTGCCCATAGAGTATCCTATAATGTCTGAATATATTAGTAGAACGTATCTTCATGTATCCAAATTACGACAGAGGCACATAAATGGCAGCGTTAAAACAAAGCAAAATTTTTTTACGAATAAAATCATACATAAAATCACTCACACACATACATATATACATATGCATACATACTTACATATATATATATATATATATATATATATATATATATATATATATATATATATATATATATATGTGTGTGTGTGTGTGTGTGTGTATGTATATATATATATATATGTGTGTGTGTGTGCATGCGTGTGTGTGTATATATATATAATGTGTGTGACTATGTATGCATGTATGTATATCTGTAATAGCGTGACGCTACCTTTACTAAGGCTTACTTTAATATTTCCCTTGAAAATCAAAAACTAGGACTGGAACTTATTTGAAATTTTCCTTTGTTTTAACGATGCCATGTTATTTTTTCCTGTGGTTATATATATATATATATATATATATATATATATATATATATATATATATATATATATATATATATATATATACATACTGTATATGTATATATATATATATATATATATATATATATATATATATATATATATATATATATATATATATATGTATATAAAGACGGGTTATTCTTTCCTCTTCCCTGTAAACTGTCCGACCAGCAATGTTCCCCACCATACCCTTCAGTATAAACTGAGTTATCCTTAGCAGGTAGATGGGATGACAAAGTACGGGATCTTGAGTGACCCTCAAGGAAGGAAGGCAAGCGGGAAATCGAGGCCTTGATCTCATCTGGACTTTACAGAGGAGACGCGTGGTTTAAGATAGGTTGGGTAATTGGATGTAGACTCCCTAGAAATGATGCGTGGACGAAGGATAATGCTTGATCTTAGACAGGCTCTGTCAAGTAGCAGCTCCTTATTTGGAAATGGTTTTATGTCGATATTCAGCAGTGGTTGATTAATGAAAAAGTAAGTAAGTAAATATCATTATGGATAACTAGAGTGATATCATATGTCATTCTAGTCATAATATTTTAAGAAAATATCTTGCTTATACTCATTCATAGTTGTATAACTATTCCTAAGTAAAAGTTTTCCAAAGACTAGAAATTAAACCTTGATCCTTTATGGGAATTTGTTTTAGTAGTTCATAATGGTCAGTTTATCGCAGCATGTGGGAATTGTAGTCAAATTTGTCAAAATTTAATTTATCGGATTCTTTTCTTTCAAATGTACCACGATTTTCTTAATATTTCCTCGGCCCTGTAACTTCCTCTCAATTTATTTTCCTTTATTTCATTAGGTACTGTTAGTAACTCAGTCCCTACTTAATAAGAAAAATGCAGAGATACAAGATATGCAACAGGTATAATAACCACCTATTCATAGTTTTTGTTTCATAATACATTTTTACAAATGGCAAACTTATGCCTCTTTTGATATGTCGATGACATACTGACTTACTGACTGGATTTACTTCTATCAAAGGAAATTATTTGATATTTCTGATTATAGATTTGAGGTGTCAGTGTGTATGTATATATATACAAATGTATATATATATATATATATATATATATATATATATATATATATGTATTATGTATGTATATATATATATATATATATATATATATATATATATATATATATATATATATATATATATATATATATATATCTATATATAAGCGAATCCCACAGGAATAAGACAGGCAGAAGTTCAGTACCAAGCGCTTTCAATAAACGTGAAAGTGCTTGGTACTGAACTTCTGACTGTCTTTTTCCTGTGGGATTCGCTTATACACTGAAGTCACGTGCATCTACTGTGATTTTTTAAGCATATATATATATATAAATATATATATATATATATATATATATATATATATATATATATATATATATATATATATATATATATTTGTGTATTATATATATAAATATTTATATATATGTATGTATATATATATATATATATATATATATATATATATATTTGTGTATTATGTATATATATATATATATATATATATATATATATATATATATATATATATATATATATATATATATATATATATATATATATATATATATATATATATATATATATATATATATACAGACATACAAAGCCACAAATGTTTAATATCCATTTCAGTGTACCTTCGGAATAATTTACATCCAAGGGGAATTATAATTGATAACTATTATATATATATATAGGCTATATATATATATATATATATATATATATATATATAATATATATATATATATATATATATATATTATATATATATATATATATATATATATATATATATATATATATATATATATATATATATATATATATGTAGAGAGAGAGAGAGAGAGAGAGAGAGAGAGAGAGATACTACCAGGATTAACAAAAATTTAACACCAACATATGTTTAACGTCATGTTCAAATTGCAAGACTTGAGAAAATTGTTTTTGGGACGATTTCTTTATATCTGTGATATTGCAAAAGAATTTTCAGGATAAAACGTTCCTTTTTCACTTCTAGTTATGAAACGTTTTGACACAATGACTTTCTGAATGTTCCCACATGGTTGTCCTATAACTTGTTGGCGATCGAAATTGTGTTGTTTTCTATTTTATTAAAAAAAAAAAAAAAGCGGAAACCAATGTAAACATGCAGCGAGCAAGTATAATAGTGTGGTGTTGGTATTTCCCTTCATAAAAAAAAAAAAAAACAGGAAAAAGTTAATTGAAAATGTCTGTAACTTTCAAAGATTTCAGTACCTGGCACCCAGCCGCTTTTTAATACAAGAATTGCTTTGTATTCCTGATTGGGAGATATCCCTTCGTTGACTTTCTTTCAGTTTGTACATTTTAAATCTATAACCTTTGATCGTGTTAAACTTTTTCGTCGAAATTATCTGGGTATTCTCTTTTCTATCGTGTTTAGTAATCATCTCGAAAATAGAACTATATTATAATTAAACTTCAGGTGAACTAAAAAACATCAATTATAGCCTACTGCCTACGACAATCTATCTATCAGTTTGTTAATCTATTATATTTAAAAACAAGTACTTATAGAAGTAACTTGCATAAAAAATCACACCATGCTAAGAATCTCTCCTCCCAGTCCCATTTCATTATTCAGATTTCTTTCTCATCCTGGCTCAACACTCCTGTCGTCACATTCTCCTTGGCCACCGATTTTTTTTTCTGTGCTGCTAAAAACAGTCCTCGTGTATGGAATAAAAGGAAATATGAAATCGTCTTGAGAATAGGCGAATGTAGTTTGAATTTGCTTGCGCTTTTGCAATAAAGTATGAAAGGCTCAGTGTGGCTCTACAAACAGACTTGTTCCATTTGCTTTTAGTGCAATGTATTCAGCATAACAGATTTCCCAGGGGGTTTGTCTTTGCTAACTGCAATATGAATAGATGATGAGGACGGGGAAAGGACTTATGTTACAGTACATTGATTCGAGTCAAATAAGACGCTTGGTCTCTTGACATGGAAGATAAGTTGCAATTCAGAAGGTTGACAAGAGATCGGAACGAATCTAATGAATTTTCATTTACAAAAAAGGATAGAAAAATAATCGGCAAATGCTTCACGTTTCACTTCAGACTGACACGGATGCCTGAAGATTTGCGACATATGTGGCGCATGGCACGATACTATAAGATTTCCAGAGATTCGAACACCGAGGAACGAGAGAGAGAGCATTTGTCGCGAAGACACAACCAAGAGTTGATATTTAACCAAAATGGCTGTAAGTTCAGAATACTCTCATTATCTGAGTATCCAGTTTCTTATAACATTATTTTACGGTCTCTTCGACACTTTGTTTTTCTTTGTTGAAAATTCTTGCTTCCCTTTTAATAAAGTATTATCCTGAACTCACAGCGGTCATCCTCCTTCAAGGCATGTTTTATAATGTTTTTGCATGCTTCACAACTTAACATGATTCTAGATATCCTTATGTTTACTGCTTTCTGGAAGTTTAAAAAGGAACTTCACATATATAAAGTATAGAACATCAATTATACGCGCGTTTCTTCAGGTCAACTTCATCTGTGCGTTGGATACGTCTAGTTATGGATTCCCAGAACCAGCAGTGTCTGTCGTGAAAATGACGCTCATCTCTGACATTAGAATTGCGCTCCTGAAAGCACGTCCATGACAAGAAGGGAGGTCTTTATAACTTCATGAAAACCCCCTGGACGTTCTGCTAAAGCATTTGTGAATAAAATAACTGGATGAATGGAGAGCTGAGATGGAGCTCCCTTTGCATTTCGGGAAGTCCCTCCAGATGCGAAATACATTTTGCAGTTCTTTTTTATTTAAGGGAACAGGAAGATTTGAGTACTGGCAGGTGTCTCATTCCCTGCCATTAGCGACAATGCATTATTTCATTCTCTCTCTCTCTCTCTCTCTCTCTCTCTCTCTCTCTCTCTCTCTCTCTCTCTCTCTCTCTCTCTCTCTCGTTACATATCATGTCGTGTCCATTTCCAAAATTATGGTATATATTCCTTACTTTATATTCATTCGAAAATAATGTCTTTATTTAAGTTGAAAACAACTGTTTTTACGAAGGTTTTTCCTCTTAGGAAAGTGTATATGTACGCTTACATAAACTTGTATTCGAGCTACACGAATGATATCAAGATAGTGATGATGTCAGGGGTGATTATTGAGGCCTAAAGGGTTTGCTGCCCACCATATATGGAACAGGAACTTGAGTATCTATTTTCTTATTTTAAAGAACTGGGATACCAGACTCGTTAATGGGAAAAGACGCATAGTAAGGCTAGGAATCGCTACTATGGGAGAGGCGCAAAGACAAAGACGGAATAAACAGGAAAAGTACGATCGCCATTCCAAATAGTAAGACGAATAAGGATTTTTAACAAGATACTTAAAGATATTAGATTTGTCGGGAATTAGAAAAACATCAAGAATACAGTAACTATAAACAAAATACCCACAGCAACAAAATGTGCTATTTTTGGTATTCTGTCTTCATACACTCTACAAACGTTTGTCTTGCTAAGGTTTATGTAAAAAGCGATCAGCTGAGTGAACCATAACATCACTTGATATCGAACGTTCGTTAAATGTAAGTCAGGTAAATTTTCTCCCTCTCTCCCATTTGTTGTCCGATGAAAAACTACAAATAAATAGGGTCCATGGCCTTACCATTTCCGATATGACAGTATTTAGCGCCAGTGTTGACCAAACACTCGTATATTGAAATATGAAATGGGACACGCAGGAGTTATATTTCGAGCAATTATACGAAGTTTCTGTTGTCAGGGTACATCAGTGCCTTGGGTTATTATTTCAAAATGTTACTTGCTTTAACTGTAAAATAAATAGATAAAGTTTTTTTTAATAGGAGTCTCGTATTTACTTGTATCCTTGGAGTTCAAACAACTCTACCCTCTACTCACAGTTTGTTTCGTCACTAGTATATATATTAAAATGTATGTTGTAAAATTACAAAACATACTCGACCTGAAGTGTTTTTGCTCTCAAGTGAATTAAGTGGCCGAGGTTAAAAAAAAGCGGGTATTAATAAAATTACTGTTATTAAAGTTGTCAGTGTTTCCTGACATGTGCAAAACGAATGATAGTGAATTGAACAAATATACCATATATACTTTGCAAGTTTTAGAATATGTGGGTCATACAGACGGACAGACAAACAGATAGACACACACAAACACATACGCACACACATACAATATATATATATATATATATATATATATATATATATATATATATATATATATATATATATATATATATACTGTATATATATGGATATGGTTTTGATTAAGCCCCGAGGTCAGCTTGGCTGAATTAAGGCCACAGAATGATTTTAACTGAAGATTCACGGAAACTTGCCAGAGAAGGTGGGATAATAGCATCTAACTTCTAGAAAATGTGGGCTTAAGGCCTTCTGCAAACGAGGGAGTCATCAGGTAAACACATAGGGTTCACGTAATTCATTATAATTACATAAAACACAATCAGAACAGGAAACAATAATGGACAGGTGAACAAAGTACTGTCAAACAATCAGCTATACAGTAGATGAAAGGTTCTCGATGATTCACAAGGGGGCCCGCATCAAAGGGCACCACAATGGGAGATACAGTGATTAGGCCACTGTGTACACACAAGATGGTGAGATAGTTCCACAGGAAGCACTCCTATCTGCAATCAAGAATGCAATGGGTACTAAAGAGTTGGCAGCGTAATTAAAGGGAATACAGGGGGTTGCACTTATGGTGCCAAGCAACTCGATCCTGCAACACTGGTTAATACATTTACGTTACTATGTTACGCACTTCACTAATGAACACTGGTCTCACTGAGGTAAATCGCACTGAGAAAATAAATAAATTAGTGAGAGAAAATAATATGGTACATGTCTGACTTTGAGAACCTTAATTTGGGTACATTGCCTTCTTCAGGAGCTGGGGATTTCCTTGTCTAAAGGTGCTAGCAATGGAGGATGATAATGAAGGAGGTCACCACAAAAGCAACTCAGGCTTCTAGAGCAGCCATGTAGGGAAAGCAAGTGGCAGCTCGAAGGGAGCAAGAGGACTGCAAGTGTCCTGGATAGGTCGTCCAGTGTCTCTGAGCATTCTGAGGGTTCTGAGGCCAATCTGCCTGTGCAACGCCCTTTTGTAACGTCGGAGGATTAAGATTCTGCTCCATCCAGATGACATTGTGTTCACTGGTACTCCATTTTCTATAGAGGGCTTGAACGTGGTGTTTGGCAGGTAGACCACCTTGGGAGGTCACTCATGCCCAGGTATCATTGTGCCAGCACATGGGGCCAGTTACTATGGGCCATCTCGTTTTCTCTTGTGAGTCACTACCGTGCTGTCAAGGATTAATCTTCTAGGACCGCACCTGGAATTAAGGCCTCGGGCAGATCACTTCGTCAAAGGAAGGTTAAAGCTTACCTAAGGGATGGGTGAGAGAGAAATCGAAAAGGGCAAATTATTTACCCACAGCTTCTTTATTTATTATGAATTCACAAGAAGTTTAAATATTTATTTTCGTACTTTATATTACTGTAATTGTGAAAGGAAGGTTTGCAAGGAAGAGGCTTCCCTCGTTGCACCTCCCCAACCAAGTTGACATTTCCACCTTAGATCGGGTGGGAATGGTTACAAATCGTCAACTCAGCTGAGCAAGCTAAGAAACTCTCCAGATTC
>JANJGK010000017.1:7322788-7337788 GCA_039081455.1 Macrobrachium rosenbergii | reverse complement strand
TTCAGACCAGCCCTCATTATAAAAGTAGCCAGTCAGGGAATCCTTACTATAGTTTATCACGCTGTGGTGAATCAGGGAAAAGTTATTTATTATTTACGTAGATTCACGATTATTTTATAAAAACTACGTAATTTCAATTTCTCATATAAACTTGCTTTATGTTAATACATACGCCTTTATAATTAAGATAACGCAATGTCCCAAAAATACTTACCCGGTGTAATATTCAACTCATTATTAAATATTTAACCAAAGGAAACTTTATATAACATTCTTATCTCTTGTTAAAGTAGACGTTTATCTTCCCTGTCATTCTTTCCCTGGTGAATATTTTCAAAGAAATATTCCAGTAATCCTCATGTAGCCGATCGTTAATACGTAAATTCTTCTTACACTGAGCCATTCTACGTAGAAGCCGGTATATCTTCTCATCATGGCTTGGTCACCTTTCTTTGAAATGAGATAATCAGCAATTGTAAATGCAATGTTTGAGGGATCTCATTAAGTCTAGCTTATCTGGCTTTAAAGTCAGTGGAAATATATATGAGGATATAGAACTGAAAAGAGATGTCCTCAAGTTTAATTAACTCAGATTTTAATTGTGTGAAATAAACATGTGAACAGTATCCTTAATCATCACAAAGAAACAAGTGAAAATTAATTTTTGATGAAGATTTATGTAACTTTTATTTTTAGATTTCTTCATTCCAAAAGCGGGTGTTCATGTAGTCGTATCGTAAACTAAATGCACACTTACTGTAGTGCATATAGAATATAAACAGTTGGTAATCATAAAAAGCATTTAAAACATTTTCAGTATCTTAGATTATCATGCTATATTTAAGTAATTTCAAAACGCGAATCCGCTCACTTCACGCACGGCTATGAATATTTATAGGAGATGAACTAATGAGCAAATGACCCTTTATTGCTGTTGATTAAACGGGTCTTATACCAACACAAGGTCTTGATTTTGGGGCAATTATCGGTCAAAATACATAATGGAATTCATGGGCTTATATGGAAAATAAAGAAACAGTTCCATTCATTGATACAGTTAAGAATAAACGCAAAGCTGCCCAATGGAATCTTGCTCTTTGCTCTTGTGTTAATTAAGGCAAATACTCTGTCCCCAACTCTTCATTGCAGTTACTATGGGAGGGACGGGTCTGAAGCGCTTGTCTCATTAAGGAGAGGATTTGCATACAAAGAGCAGAAGGACATAAAAAGGGAGAGGGAGGGATTTGCCCTCAGGAAAAATTTCCTGCAGCAGCAGCAGCAGAACCTGGGTTTGATGATCACACGAAGGGGTCAGGCAACAGGAAAATAGTTGTGAATGACTTTATATGTGAGCTTCACCAATTTCGTTTTAAATCGTGATGAAAGGATGGCATCAGAACAATCACAATATTAGTGCCAATATTTATGTCTAATAGGGACAACCAGCCTGAATGCAGGAGAGACTTGCATTAAAAATTGACTATATCTGACTCTTAGGCCGAGTTCAGTGAAACACATTCAAAGGTGTCGGCTGAAGGCCTACTTCAAAGGGGGGAATTTCAGGTAAACACTTAGGTTTTCACATACATTAGTATATTTACATTAAATACATATCAGAAGAAGAATGAAGCGCTAAGTAGGACAGGTAAACAGAATCCTGTCGTTCCAAAGGAATAACAAACAACTGGGGTATTTTCCCTGACGAAATTCAAAAGTCCCATTTCAAAAGGGCACCGCAGAGAGGGGGGAAGAAACAGGGGATACACCACTGCACACAAGATGATGTTCAGATCCACAGCAGGTAACACTTATCTGTAATCAGGAATACACGTGGTTATGTAGGTGTATTGAGAGCTTTAATTAAGGAATCGAAGGCATGCACAGAGGGTGCCTAAGAAAGGCCTCGATTTCGATGACTCTATTTCCAAGTAATGAATTGAATAATTTATTTCATTGTAGGTATTTTTACATTAACACAAATTTAAATTAATACAGGTCTCACTGCAGGTATATCGGCTTAGAAAAGAAATGGAAAAATAGTAAAAGGCTAGCAGACATGTGACCGACTTTAGAACCATGACATCTGTAATTCACCTTTGTCAGGGGATGGATTCCTCATCCTCAGGGGCCAGCAGTGGCGGGTAGCGTTAAGGGACTTCAATACAAAAGAAAACTGTAGGCTCAGGGTCAGCCACACGTGGTTGCAAGGGGCAGCTCAAGAAGTAGAGTGGAGGGCCAAGTGTCATAAGATAGTTCCAACATCTTCTGAGTCTGAGACTATTCTAAGGCCGAGTGAGTCGGCATTTCTCCTTTTATGCCCTCATAAGGATTGTGTCATTGTTCAATCCAGGCGGCGTTACTGTTGTTCGCCTGGAGTCCCGTTTTCTATACGGTCCGCATGTGGGTCATCTGCTGGGTATTCAATATGGCGCCAGTCACATGGGTCAGTCGCCAGTGTGGGAGCACTTTCTCTTTTGGGTACCTGCCCCAGGCGGGATTAGTGTCTTCCGGATGAACAGCACCCGCAGTCAGGTCTGTGGCAGTCACCAGGGCATAGAAAGAATTAAAGGTTTTCTCATACAGGTTGGTGGTAAGAGGAGATGAAATAGGGGAGAATTTACACCCGCAAATACATTTAAGATAAAAGAAATTAAATGAATATTATTTGAAGAAAAGTAAAATTATTCTCATATTGGACTTTATGTTAGTATCGGAGGATGAGATGGTGTGTGCGAAGTTTACCTCTTGACAATATATATATATATATATATATATATATATATATATATATATATATATATATATATATATATATATATATATATATATATATATATGTGTGTGTGTGTGTGTGTGTGAGTGTGAGTGTGTCTGTGTATGTATACCAAATATTAGAATGGTCGTTTAAACTTTAACCCCCTACTTGTTTGATAAATGAACACAGCATTTACCCGTGCCCTTGAACTCAACAATACTGTGCCATTTAACAATGAAAAAAGCGCCAGAAAAGCGAAATTGCGAGCATAATGTATTGATCATCCCCCCAGAGACAGCGAACATCGCACAAAAATGTGCAATTTAAGTTAGGGTTGGATACTCCCCTGGAACATAATAGAGATAGTAATTTATTTTATAACTTTTTTATTGTTAAATTTTTTTAACATTACGAAAGAAGCACAGTCAGCAAAATTTTATAGATGGACGACTTATTATAATGAAAGTAGGTTTATTATGTTACTTGTTAACCAAAGTGTTGCATTTATTTTCCAGATATTCAAAGAACTGCTGAACAATATGAAAAAAACAATAACTTATGTCACAAAAGTTATAAAAAAAGATAAAAAGGTTTGGTTAAGGATTTTCATATGCTGAAATGTTATACAAGCAATCTTCATTTCCTACAAACTTCATTTCCATTGTGTATGATGTTTACATTAGAATAACGGGATTCATAAAAACCTTAATAATGTATTAAACATGCTTGGAAAAGTGATTACCAATTTATCAGTCGTCCAGTATGACAGGATTAGTAGATTACAAGGTAACCAATACGGATCTGAATCCAATAAGAGAGGAAATGCATAGATTTGTCGTGACCCATTCTCTCCACAGACGTCAGGTGCAAGAAAGTCACTGTGGATAAACATATAACAAAGTTTTTTAGTTTTGGCAGAAAAAGAATGAAATGGAAGAAGAATAAAAAAAAAAGAAAGTAGCGTGGAAAGTGTGGAGTGAGTAAGAAATGAATCGGAGGTATTAGGTAAGGATGAAACTAGAGAGAGAGAGAGAGAAATAATGAAATCCTTGATGAGCCTGGGAGTCTATTTAAGGACCAGTTGAAATGAACACTATATATATATATATATATATATATATATATATATATATATATATATATATATATATATATATATATATATATATATATATATATATATACATATATATATATATATATATATATATATATATATATATATATATATATACATATATATATATATATATATATATATATATATGTATATGTATATATATATATATATATATATATATATATATATATATATATATATATATACATACATATAAAAGTGAATGTTTGTATATTTGTTTGGCTTCCATAGAAATCCGAACCGCTTGACAGACCCGCACAAAATTTTGCGCACGGCCTCTATGTCACCCCAGAAAAGTTACGTCAAAATCAAACCCCTACCACGTGACAGACATACAAACACAGACCAGACAAATTAAATTTTCGTTTTTACGTCACTTTTCCTTCAGTTTTCTTGGTTTATTATCATTTTTCACCTGACACCCCACCTTTTTTTCCCGGCACTGCCAGACGTATGATTAACCTATACAATAATTCCAAATCCCCTATAACATCAGAGTTTACGTGAAATCTGATCATAATTTATGAGAATTATTAATATAATTGTTTATTATCCGAATAAAATCAACATCTAAAACGTATATCAGTGTAAATGTGGTTTACAACCCTCGCCAAGGAAAAAAGTAACAGACCAAATGCTTCTGTGACAGACATGCCCCCTCATTAAAAAATTACTCGCGACGGAATTACCACCTTTTTTTTTTTAGTGTTCATTTTAAGCCAAACGTATCATAATCATACCTTGTCAATAAAATATAAATTCTTAGTACCTGTGGTGTTACCATCATCATATCTAACTACTTAATCCACAAAAAAAAAACACTTCATAGTTATGGGCATAACTTTGGAGATCAAGAAATAATTCATCGACGAGACGAAACAAATTCATCACCAAATGCACACGTGTATTAGCAAACTAAATACTTCTGTGATGGATTTTTTTTTCAGTGTTTATCTTAAGCCAAACGTATCTTAATATTATACCTTGCCAATAAAATACAAATTCTTGAGTACCTTGAGGTATTACCATCATGATATCTAAGAACTTAGTCCACTAAAAATCGCCATTTATCGACAATTTCTATGTTAGATCATTCAGACTTCGACCTACACTTTCCCTCTGAAACGTCAAAGAAAACTGAAACGAGTTCATCAACATGTACAGGAAACAGAAAACACTTGCAGCTTTTTTTAAGGTGTCTAAAATTACAATTGTGAACATAGTTTAATATTTATATAGCCAACAGGCACTGCATCTTAAGTAGCTGCTGGCTAAGACCGACATCGCGTATGATATTTCCTTTTCTTTTATTCGTTCAAATGCGAATTTCCTCATTAATTCGTTCGTTTCGTCCTCGTTTTTACCTTCAGAATTCGCTATAGCGACTGCTTCGTGACTTTACGGTGACGTATTCCTTATAAAGTCGGTTTAAATGTGGTTTGAAATTAATTATCACGTAGTTAGGCAATACCACCACCACGGAAACCAATTTCACCGTACTACCTCTACCAAACGTTCTCTCTCTCTCTCTCTCTCTCTCTCTCTCTCTCTCTCTCTCTCTCTCTCTCTCTCTCAAGGCATCACTCAACAGTCTGGAGCGGAATTTATCTATGAGGTTTTTAACTATTGCAAGTAAATTCAAGCATGCAATCTCTCTCTCTCTCTCTCTCTCTCTCTCTCTCTCTCTCTCTCTCTCTCTCTCTCTCGTAAGGCATTACTCAAACAATCTGGAGCGGAATTTATCTGTGAAGTTTAACTATTGCAAGTAAATTCATGCTTGCAATCTCTCTCTCTCTCTCTCTCTCTCTCTCTCTCTCTCTCTCTCTCTCTCTCTCTCTCTCTCTCTCTCTCTCTCTCTCTCTCTCATTTATAGATTCCGTTTACGAATGGTGTTAAACACCAAATCATATTAGAAAAAACCCGAGAATGTTGATCAGTGTAAGTCAATCATTCTCTCTCTCTCTCTCTCTCTCTCTCGCTCGCTCTCTCTCTCTCTCTCTCTCTCTCTCTCTCTCTCTCTCTCTCTCTCTCTCTCTGTTATGGGAATTCCAAACTGGTTTTTGATTGCGCAGTCTCGTTCGATTCATTCCCATTTAACGATGAGGCCCAGCTAGGCCTCACTATGATAGTTGAATTTGCATGTGGCCCGGTCTTTAGGCAGGAAGGTCCTTATCTTGCCGATGAAATTGTTTCAAAATACGATTCATTCGATCGTTGCACTTTTGAAACATAACTACATAACTGATGCAAGGTGAGTTTTGTCGGATTTATTTAGGCCGTTGAAGAGGAATTTTAAGTTTCATTACGGTTCCAAGAATTGATATATAGGAATGAGGTTCTGGCCTTATGTCCATCCTAATGGTTACTCATTGGGGTTACGTGCCAACGGTATCCAGCACTTATTGATGGTCGCTCAAAGAACTGGCCAGGCACAACGTTGCTTATGTGTCTTAATATTGAAAACTAACTGAGTATGGCATTATATTTGACAGAAAGTTGTTCATAAAAAAATTTCCTTAAGGAAATCCTAAACTAAAACCCTTCTAAAATAAAGATGTTTATGACATCATACAACTGCAAGTCGCCAAAAGCAGGACACTGTAAACTCAACGAATACTCCAGCTTTATCGAGCAGGTGAGGAGGACTGACACCGATCCGCCTTTTGACTGATGTTAATAATGCGCCGGCGGGCAGCTGCCTCTCCGATGAAACAGCCCTTCTGGTTTGCTAAGTGGAAGGGAACCTATAAATAGTCTTCTTACTATGACCACTAATGTGTTGTCATCACTGGTTATATAGAAAACCATGTACTATATTTGTTATTCTCGGTAATGACGGACCTTCTTTTCTTAGCGGAGGGAGTTAGTATACTACCCTGAGGTTTTTCCAGTGGTGAATGACTATTAATTCATGTGTTTTGTTATAGCTTATATATCAAATAGTAGTCCAGACAATAATCATTGGCTCCAAGGGAATACCAAAGAGAAGAAAGAATACCAACTAAATTATCAATGCGTTTTTTTCGTGACTCCCAGATTAGGCATTGATTGTATAACAAAAGGCATTGGTGGAATTACAGGAACCAGCACTGGAATTTCTGGCGTTGCAGATTAACTAAACAATCATTTTCAAGATATTTTATAGTAATCTAAGTAAATATAGCCTACACACACATATATATGTCTATATATATATACATATTCATATATATCCTTTACATTACTATAAAATACTTTGAAAATTGTTTTTTAATTAATCTGCAATGCTAGAAATTGTTCATGTATTAGGTTTTGTTATACATGTAATGTCTAATCTTGGAGAGGCACAAAAAAAGTATTGATAGTTTTGCTGGTGTTCTTTCTTCTCTTTGATATTCTCTAGGGCCTATAATTATTGTATAGACTAGCATTTAATATGCAAGCTACAAAAAAAATGACAAAAGGAATACAGACTTAAGTAAATACAAATACTACAACTTCATGGATTCTAGTAAGAAATTATGTGGTTCTTTTACACCTAATTTTTCTAAGAGTGGGAGTATTTGATTTGTAAATATAAAATATACTTTCTTCTTCCTATATTGTCAAAATTGCAGAATGTCTCTATATAATATAGTTATATATATACAAATATATATATATATATATATATATATATATATATATATATATATATATATATATTTATATATATATATATATATATATATATATATATATATTTATATATATATATATATATATATATATATATATATATATATATATATATATATATATATATATAGATAGATGGATAGATAGATAAAGATGCTCTGAAATTTTGACAATATTTTCTTTCCTAAGGAAGTAGGCAGCGTAGAAGATATATGGAGAAGAAAGTATACTTTATGTTTATAAATCAAATTCTCTCATTCTTAGAAAAATTAACATTCTAAAGGAAACATACAATACATTCTATCCCTACCAAATATGGGTATTTCAATAGATGATTGATTGTAAGGAAACTCAGCATTTGCAAAAATACTGATAAAGAATCCATGAAGCTGTAGGTTTGGTATTTACTTATGTCTGTATTTTACTGGTCTGTCTCTCTGCCTGTCTGTGCGTCTGTCTGCATGACTGTCTAGCTATTTTTCTATGCATGTTAGACAATCAAGTGTTAGTTTGTTATGATTCTGAAACAGTCTGGCAATGCTGGTGAAAGACGTTATTTTTATTTCTCCATTTCACTTTTCAGGGTTAGACCATAGATTTGAAAACAACTTCCAAGATGACCAATGCCTGTACAGTCTGAGTAAATGACCTCCTTTCATACTACTCTCGGCATCCCACAAGTTCCCTTCTGAGAAACCTCACTCTCATTTTGTTCTAACATACACTAAACAATGCACAACGTACATTGCTCCCCATCTCCTTAAATAAAAAAAAAATAAGTTAGTAATTAAATCTCAGACATCAGAAAGGGGGAAAAAAGGAAAAGACTCCACGGAAAATCGCTTCAGGAATGGAGGAAAATACTGAGAGGTTAATGATGACGGATGTTATTTTGCATATTCCCGCTGCCGCGTCCTTCCCGTCGATATCCGAAATTGCTCAATTATGGAAATGAAACGAAAGTTTGCTAGGAGTTGGAATTAGAGGAATGGATTATCACTGAATTTTCAGCCGGTAATATCTGTTGTAGAGATTATAATGTAAATAAAAGTATAAAAATGCAGACAAAAAGTATATTGAGGAAGGAAAAGAATATTTTAGTATATAAATTTATATTTGAGGGGAATTAAACTACTGATTGGCATTTATGGTTTTGTACTATCATTATTATCATACAATTTCTGCTCTATGAACATGTAATTTCTTCTTTTTATTCCCATGTAATTATTTCTGTTCATTGTCATGTCATTATTTCTGACAAACAGGCTATATTTTTTACTCAGTTTGATTCACTCTTTTCCTTTTTCTTTTTTTTACTGAATTACGCAAAATCTGAGGCTTCTGATACATAATGAGATTCTCTATTTTCTCTGTCTGATAACGGGTCATTAGCTATTTAATTTACTAAAATTTTACTAATTTAGGTATGTAGCTCATTTGACACAAATAAAGAAATGTCTCTGTTTTTATTAATTATTTTCCGTTACCTAGAGTGGATTTTGATTAGGAAATCAGTGATAAGAAATAACTTAATTTTTCCCATGGTACAACTAATTTTTTACTTAAAGTTAATGCCTATCATTCTGCAAACATTTAAAATAACGGAAACTGTTATTTCATTCTCTGGTATCATGGCCATACTATTCCACTTTAATTCAATTTTCAGAACAAGTTATGTATGAAAAATATTAAGCATAGTGTTAGAAGCTCAGTGTACATAAATGAGAATCAGTCAACCGATTAGTCAGTTAATTTTTTTTTTTGTAATGTGTAAGTACTATGTCGGGTTAAGCACCTGAATACATTGACTTGTATAAAAAAAATTCTTGAAAAGCTTTGAAAAATTATCATCGCATAAGTTTAGCGAGAGTCGTCACCATAAGCCATGAGATGAATTTTCTTCAAGTTTTTGCACTCTTAACCTGCAGGGATTTAAGATAGTCTTCAGGATAAGATTTATAGCTTTCAGGATAAAATTTACTCCCTCTTTCGGGGCAAAGTATTTCCTTCACAATCTGTTTGCAAAGCCAGTCTCGGTAAATGGACCATCCCTGAGCCGAGAGGTTTTCGTGAGAGCTTTAAATAACAGCGAAGACGAGGTTTATGTTGGTGAAAGCCCTCACTTGGTTACTCAAGTACAAAATTGTACCGGAGATTTCATCCCACATAAATTAGGATGAAAAAGATTGCCACTCTGTCAGGGAATCTGACATTCGACTGCAAGAATTCAGTCCATATATTTCCTGAATTTCACCGCGTGAATATCGACGTGATATGAAACCTCCCGCCCACATAAATATGACGTCATTCACCAGAAATAAGACCACTGTAAATAGCCTCGTGTTGGGTAGAAATGGTTATGGCATTTTATGTACCATTGTACATAAATTATTGTCTCTGTACTGGTGTCTGTTAATAGGTGTTTTGTTCACGGGTAACAAGGTTAGTTTTTTCTTTAATATTTGTACAACAATTCGTACAACTCTCAGAGTTAGAAGTTATTGTATTTTGTGCCAAGTTCTAAGGCTAATAAGACTGTTTAAATATCAATATATCTGTCTCTCTATCTATCTATTTATCTATCTGTTCCATCAGTACAGCAAATTTTATAATGCCTATTAAGTATGAGCACAAATTAAGATGTAGAGGAATAGGTGAGGAAATAAATGTCTTTTACATTCACTTCTTACAAAGAAGTGAATGGGCTCAGAGTGATTTTCAGAGACAAAAGATGGAGTGAATGCAAAGAAGTGAAATAGCATTTCGGTGCCTGGCGTAGCGGAACAGGAAATGTGATTACCTGTTGCGTAAAAATTTAATTTTTGGTTCAAAAAAAAATTCCTTTTAACAAATTAGGATATTATATTGTTAAATGATTGTTTTTGTTTTCTGTGCAGAGTGTTAACATAAGATATTCTTGTTTTTTTATATGTCTACCTTTTATTTATATTTGATTCATATTTGACTTTTGTTGTGTATTCTTTTTCACAGTTACTAAATAACTTCATATTTAAAATAGTTGTATTAAATTGGGTAAAAGTAACAAAAACATATGTTGCCAAGGAAATGTTTTCTACTGAGGACTGTGGTCCCAAAAATTCAATAATGAATTTTATAATCATCATAACTGGAATCCTCCGACTTGCTGGCAGAGAGTATATATGACGAACCCCAAGAAGCAGTTCCAGTGTATTTTAAGAGAGAGAGAGAGAGAGAGAGAGAGAGAGAGAGAGAGAGAGAGAGAGAGAGAGAGAGAGAGAGAGAGAGAGAGAGAGAGAGAGAGAGATTCAGTTGAGGTTTGACTGGGAGAATACATCCGAAAAAATGGCTGCCATGAATAATAAACTCAAATAGAATTTGTTTGATGCTGAGTTATCTAATATTATGTCAGAGGCTAAAGAGAATTAGGCCTGTGATACTTCCTGGCTGGGCATACGATTATAAATCTTTTATTCTCTTTGAAGAACATGAAATGAAAATAGATTCCATATTTCTTCGTACGTCCTCTTATTTTCATATATATATATATATATATATATATATATATATATATATATATATATATATATATATATATATATATATATATATATATATATATATATATACAGTATATATATATATATATATATATATATATATATATATATATATATATATATATATTATATATATATATATATTATATATATATATATATTATATATATATATATATATATATATATATATATATATATATATATATATATACATACATACATACATACATACATACATACATACATACATACATACATACATACATACATACAGACATATATGTATGTATGTATATGTATATATATATACAGTATATATATAGAATATACAGGGAGCAGGAGCAGGAACAAACTTTGCGACGTACTATAATTTATTTCGACGTGTTTCGCATTCAGCTGAATGTATTATCTGGGTTCTGTACAGTAAATAACGGCCAATAAAAATTATATGAATTTGTTAGTTATCTAAAAAATCGTTTATACATTAATTAAAATGAAAACCAAAACTTCACACATAGGTAAAAGTACACTGAAGACTGACAAAGTTACACAGAAAATTAAAAGTATATATGTTGATTAAAAGTTGATAAAAATACAAAAAAAGGTAAAAAAAAAATGGCTAATTTAAGAAATATTTGAGGAGCATTGGGAGTGGACCTACCATGGCAAGAGATAAACAAAAACTAAAAGAATGTAAACAAAAACAACAGTTTAAGAAAGGCACAAGGGCGTGGGTGTGGACTGGGTGTTCAACTGTGGAACAAGCTGTTTGATGAAGACTCTCGAGGATCAATAATTCATTTGGGCTGGAGTTTTGACACACAGTAATGAAATTGTCATATTTAATGGGAACTTTACATTTTTTGCTATGTTCACTTATACTCGACTGTTCAGGATTTGATAGTGAACATCCAGTCCGGAAACTAACTCCCTTGTGGCAGTCTATGCGAACCCTCATCATCCTCTGAGAAGAACCCACGTAAGTTCCCAGACTACATCTGGGACAAGAATATTTGTACACCACACCAGAGGACACGAAGAGGCATAAACGATCTTTAAATCGAAACAAGGAGCCAATTGTGAGTGGATTAATATGAATAAGTTTAGCATTTAATGCACCAAAGTATTTATGTACAATGTTAGTAAATTCAGCACTAAAGGAATCATCGTGCAAATATGGGAATAGGGCATAAAAGAAAAGCTTAGGAACATTTATTTTATTAGGGCTAGTGCAAAGCTCTTTATTAAGAACCCTGTAAATAATCCTGTTGACGAGCTTGGTAGGAAAGCAGTTATCAGTAAAATATGTTAAAAGAAGGGTAATTTTCTTATGAAAAACAGACCAGTTAGATATAAGGGAGACAACTCTATATACAAGAGTAAAAATAGAGTTAAATTTAAAATTTCGAAAACAAAAGCTATGAAAATTAGTTCCCAAACCTGTAAATGTCTTTTTTTTCTAAAAATAGCAGTATTAAACTGATTGTTTTCACGAAAGACTTCTACATCTAAAAATGAAAGACGGTCGTTCACTTCCTTTTCAAGGGTAAACATAATATTTAGGTGATACGAATTAACAAATTGTAAGAATGAATCACAGTCAACAGTCAAAATTATGCCTGAAAAGGGTAAAGGAATCGTCTACGTATCTTTTATAAAACAATGGGCGGAAGGACAAAGGGCACTCATCTAAAAAGCGCTCTTCCAGCGAGCACATAAAGATATTGGAAAAGTTAGGGCCTAATGGAGAACCCTTAGCCATGCCCTCTACTTGTCTATATAAATTACCATTAAAAAATAAAGGCGGTGTCCAGCACTGCCATTTCTAAAAGAGATTTAAAAGTAGAACGGTTAAAATTATGAAAACATGAATCAGGTTCGGGAAACAACTTGTCTAAAATTACGTTAATGGACTCCCTAACAGGAACATTGGTACAAAGGGATTCAAAATCTAAGCTCGCCATAAATGTCCCAGAATCTTGGGAGAGTATAGATTCTTTAAACGTTTTTGAGTTGTCAACAAATATATATATATATATATATATATATATATATATATATATATATATATATATATATATATATATATATATATATATATATATATATATATATATTACAACGAAGGAACCTCCTTTCCAACTAACCTCACCAGCTTTTCATACTAATAATGTAAGAGATAGAAGAATAAAACTCATTTTACTCATTTTAAATAAAAGAACTCAGGGTTTCATGAGCCCCTTCACCAATTCTTTCCCTCTTTCCCTATATGGGAATATGTAATTTCTAGCATCAAGTATGTGTTCCGTGTTAAATTTAAATGTCACAATTGATGTTTTGCCTCTTGAAATTAATTGTTACATAGAAATTCAAGTTAGGACATAGGGCACCACAGGGAAGTGAGAGAGAAATAAATTAAAGTCTTTAAGTGAGTTTGCTAGGTGGTAATTATTCTCACCCGATCCAGGATGTGAATACTAACTTGGCTGGGGAGGTGCAGTGAAGATACCTTCTTTCCAAGCAACCTCACCAGCTTTTCAGAATAATAATGTAAGAGATAAAAGAATAAAATTCATTTTACTAATTTTAAATAAAAGAACTGTGGGTTTCATTCGCTCTAATACATGGCCGGGGGGGGGGGGGGGGTTCCCGTGTGTATGAGATGTACCCTAATTCACCCACTTGCCTTTTACAGTAGACACCTTGAATTATCTGAAAAATCAGGGTGGACTTTCTGTAACCTGGCAGCAAGTGAGAAATTTAGGCTTAATTTCACTATATCGGGTGATAATTTCGACCTGTAAACCCTGGGTACCTGACCTTAAAATACCCATATCTCCCTTGAAAATTAACGTAGAAGGCTCATTTACCACTCAATTATATATAAATCTTTAACTTTTAGGACAATATTAGGTCATAAATACCCAAAATACCACCAGAAACCGAGAAAAGCTGATGATTTACCTCATGAAGGAAAAATGGTAAAAATCAAACAATATTAGAGAATGAATGGCATATACTGATAATAATCAACACAGCAACACTATATTATTCAAATAATAAGCACTTTATTACTTTCTAAACACACAGAAGCATACAGTAAATTTTCATAAAAAGTTTATTTTAAAAATGCCCATTTATGGCCATTGCTATTTAGGTGGCACTTTATCATGGTATGGGGATTAATATTTGATGATAAAGTACTTTGAAAAACTTCTCAAGTGAATAAAATTATAAAAAATATATAGCTTGCACAATTTCCTTAAATAATTATCGACTTTATAAATTCTGGATATAGCATGAAAATTTTATTAACCTATGAAGAAGTTGTATTGGTTGAATGAAACTAATTCAAACATCCATAACAATAGTTTTAATATCAAAAGATAAATTCAAAGGCAGTATATATTTAATAATGTAAATACATATATTAATTTTATAATTGAAATGACTGTAGTGTATTTTCATGGCTAAATATTCTAAGCTTTAGCTTACATTCGTAAAGGAGTCAAATTTACACAAGTTCTTATGGACGAATGACAGTATTTGCTTCTCATGATTGTGCTTTTAATAAGATTCCTCATTCCATACTGCATCACTTACAACTAAGACACTTTGACATTTACAAAAGCTGCAGCACGGAACATGATTGCTGCGGCAGGCACAGTGATATGTTCCACATTTTGTACAACTGCACATCACAGTGAATTCCTCAGGTAGTGGGTTCTTTCCATCAGTTGGCACCAAAAGATCATCTGCTACTTTATAATCATATAACATAGGGTCAAGGGGCTCCCATTTAGGTTTAGATAGAACAGAAATCATGTGATATGTGGTAAAGTATGCTCTTTTTATATGTTGTATTGTTGCATAGCTAGTAGGTGGAAGGTTCTTAAAACATGACCT
>JANJGK010000017.1:7300288-7317788 GCA_039081455.1 Macrobrachium rosenbergii | reverse complement strand
CACGGCTATGAATATTTATAGGAGATGAACTAATGAGCAAATGACCCTTTATTGCTGTTGATTAAACTGGTCTTATACCAACACAAGGTCTTGATTTTGGGGCAATTATCGGTCAAAATACATAATGGAATTCATAGGCTTATATGGAAAATAAAGAAACAGTTCCATTTCATTGATACAGTTAAGAATAAACGCAAAGCTGCCCAATGGAATCTTGCTCTTTGCTCTTGTGTTAATTAAGGCAAATACTCTGTCCCCAACTCTTCATTGCAGTTACTATGGGAGGGACGGGTCTGAAGCGCTTGTCTCATTAAGGAGAGGATTTGCATACAAAGAGCAGAAGGACATAAAAAAGGGAGAGGGAGGGATTTGCCCTCAGGAAAAATTTCCTGCAGCAGCAGCAGCAGAACCTGGGTTTGATGATCACACGAAGGGGTCAGGCAACAGGAAAATAGTTGTGAATGACTTTATATGTGAGCTTCACCAATTTCGTTTTAAATCTTGATGAAAGAATGGCGTCAGAACAATCAGATTATTAGTGTCAATATTTATATCTAATAGGGGCAACCAGCCTGAATGCAGCAGAGACTTGCATTGAAAATTGACTACATCTGACTCTTAGGCCGAGTTCAGTAAAACATATTCAAAGGTGTCGGCTGAAGGCCTACTTCAAAAGGGGGAATTTTAGGTAAACACTTAGGTTTTCACTTACATGAGTATATTTACATTAAATACATATCAGAAGAAGAATGAAGCGCAAATTAGGACAGGTAAACAGAATCCTGTCGTTCCAAAGGAATAACAAACAACTGGGGAATTTTCCCTGACAAAATTCAAAAGTTCCACTTCAAAGGGACACCGGAGAGGGGGGGAGAAGCAGGGGATATACCACTGCACACAAGATGATGCTCAGATCAAGAGCAGGTAACACTTATCTGTAACCAGGAATACTCGTGGTTATGTAGGTGTATTGAGAGCTTTAATTAAGGAATCGAGGGCATGCACAGAGGGTGCCTAAGAAAGGCCTTGATTTCGATTACTCTATTTCCAAGTAATGAATTGAATAATTTATTTCATTGTAGGTATTTTTACATTAACACAAATTTAAAGTAATACAGGTCTCACTGCAGGTATATCGGCTTAGAAAGGAAATGGAAAAATAGTAAAAGGCTAACAGACATGTGACTGACTTAAGAACCATGACACCTAAAATTTACCTTTGTCAGGGGATGGATTCTTCATCCTCGGGGGCCAGCAGTGGTGGGTAGCGTTAAGGGACTTCACTACAAAAGAAAACTGTAGGCTCAGGGTCAGCCACGTGTGGTTGCAAGGGGCAGCTCAAGAAGTAGAGGACCAAGTGTCCTGGGATAGTTCCAACATCTTCTGAGTCTGAGACTATTCTAAGGCCGAGTGAGTGGCCATTTCTCCTTTTATGCCCTCATAAGGATTGTGTCATCATTCACTCCAGGCGGCGTTACTGTTGTTCGCCTGGAGTCCCGTTTTCTATACGGTCCGCATGTGGGTCATCTGCTGGGTATTCAATATGGCGCCAGTCACATGGGTCAGTCGCCAGTGTGGGAGTACTTTCTCTTTTGGGTACCTGCCCCAGGCGGGATTAGTGTCTTCCGGATGAACAGCACCCGCAGTCAAGGTCTGTGGCAGTCACCAGGGCATAGAAAGGATCAAAGGTTTTCTCATACAGGGTGGTGGTAAGAGGAGATGAAATAGGGGAGAATTTACACCCGCAACTACATTTAAGATAAAAGAAATTAAATAAATATTATTTGAAGAAAAGTAAAATTATTCTCATATTGGAGTTTACGTTAGTATCGGAGGATGAGATGATGCGTGCGAGGTTTACCTCTTGACAATATATATATATATATATATATATATATATATATATGTATATATATATATATATATATATATATATATATATATATATATATATATATATATATATATATATATATATATGTGTGTGTGTGTATATATACTTTTACCTGCTGTGTTTTCTACATCCCGATTGCAGTGTATTTTGTTTGAAAAGTATATTACCATCTTATACTTGGTACCATCTTAATATTTAGCTGTGAAGTGTGTGAAAATCACTGAATATTTTTTTTTATGTGCCGTTCTTGAATCAGTGATTTTGAACAAGACATTTGCCGTAACATCTGGCATCAGGTTGAATTAAGGAAGAGTGATTAAAAGTAAGGAACGTCACTATATATATATATATATATATATATATATATATATATATATATATATATATATATATATATATATATATATATATATATATATGTATGTGTGTGTGTGTGTGCGTGTGAGTGTGAGTGTGTATGTATACCAAATATTAGAATGGTCGTTTAAACTTTAACCCCTTAGTTGTTTGATAAATGAACACAGCATTTACCCGTGCCCTTGAAATCAACAACACTGTGCCATTTAACAATGGAAAAAGCACCAGAAAAGCGAAATTGCAGGCATAATGTATTGATCATCCCCCCAGAGACAGCGAACATTGCACAAAAATGTGCAGTTTAAGTTAGGGGTGGATACTCCCCTGGAACATAATAGAGATAGTAATTTATTTTATAACATTTTTTAATTGTTAAATTTTTTTAACATTACGAAAGAAGCACAGTCAGCAAAATTTTATAGATGGACGACTTATTATAATAAAAGTAGGTTTATTATGTTACTTGTTAACCAAAGTGTTGCATTTATTTTCCAGATATTCAAAGAACCGCTGAACAATATGAAAATAACAATAACTTAAGTCACAAAAGCTATAAAAAAAGATAAAAAGGTTTGGTTAAGGATTTTCATATGCTGAAACGTTATACAAGCAATCTTCATTTCCTACAAACTTCATTTCCATTGTGTAAGATGTTTATATTAGAATAACCGGATTCATAAAAACCTTAATAATGTATTAAACATGCTTGGAAAAATGATTACCAATTTATCAGTCGTCCAGTATGACAGGATTAGTAGATTACAAGGTAACCAATACGGATCTGAATCCAATAAGAGAGGAAATGCATAGATTTCTCGTGACCCTTTCTCTCCACAACCGTCAGGTGCGAGGTCACTCTGGATAAACATTTAACAAAGTTTTGTAGTTTTGGCAGAAAAAAAATGAAATGGAGGAAGCATAAAAAACAAAGAAAGTAGCGTGGAAGTGTGGAGTGAGTAAGAAATGAATGGGAGGTATTAGGTAAGGATGAAACTAGAGAGAGAGAGAGAGAGAGAGAGAGAGAGAGAGAGAGAGAGAGAGAGAGAGAGAGAGAAATAATTAAATCCTTGATGAATCTGGGAGTTTATTTAAGGACTAGTTGAAATGAATACTATATATATATATATATATATATATATATATATATATATATATATATATATATATATATAATATAATATATATATATATATATATAATATAATATATATATATATATATATATATATATATATATATATATATATATATATATATATATAATATAATGTATATATATATAATATAATATATATATATATATATATATATATATATATATATATATATATATATATATATATATATATATATATATATATATATATATATATATATATATATATATATATATATATATATATATATATATATATATATATATATATATTATGATTAGCAAGAACTCGCTAGCAAATTGCCTCCCCCTCTTTTGTTGTTATTGTTTGTTCTGTTGTTTTCATTTACTGCAAGCTGCTCGATCGATAGACACATCTGTCTACCGAGACTTCGCACGGTCAGAATACAAGGGTTTAAAACGGATTAAGGCCACTCCCTTTAAGCAGATCTTTCTTCGAGGCAAAAGTGATCTCTGTCTGGTCGTTTTCTTACAGGCACAACTACCCCTGCGGGCATCAGCTGGACATGACTCAACCCCCCCTATGTGTTGGACGTGCCCCCTGCCCATAGGAGGAGATAAAAGCAGAAAACACGAGGCCTCTCCCTCACACGAGAGGTGTAAGACAGGGAGTGAAGAAGTCCAAAGCACCTGCCCCTGGCAGTGCCCTTAGCTAACCATGTGGCCCTTTTCAAAGTATACTTTTTCCTCGTGCCCTTCGACTGCAAGCCACGTGCTCGCTCCACCGTTGACCTGCCGGATGCCCACATGCCATTGCCCAGCCCTTCGTGAAATTCCCACGCATTGCCCTTTTACGTGAAGTCCGCATCCTAACACGTGAAGGAACTCGCCCTCGGAAATCGCAAGTCATCCACGGACCCCTTTTCTATGCTGGAACCTGTCTTACGGTAATGTGCCCTGGAAGACCTCCATTCAGTCACGCTTTTGTCTCGTAATATTTAAAATTGTGAGCCAGTAATCACCGAATCTCCTGTCTAATGTCCGTGCGCCTCTAGCATCAGCAGTACTAAGTCCTTATTAATTCATCGAAGCCCCTTGGCACCCTCAGTGCAGCTTCGAATTCATTATTCTTTGTCTATTTTCATTACTGGCGTATAATGTGCATATCTCTCATTTCAGAGGGACCCTATTTCGTGGAAGCTTCTTGGACTGTGTCTGGAATCCCCCAATTTCATTCATACTGTAGGAATCCCCTTCAGGATCAATAATCTACTTGCGTTCCTCTTTCCCGTACTAATGTCATTTATGTAAATACACTCCTTTAAATTTGCCCACGTGTTTTACGTAATATTTCCCTCGGTAACAAGAGCCCTACGCTCATATGAAATTCCCCCTTGTTTTCCTCTTTTTACGTTTTCCTGGACCCACGAAGTCAGAGTCACAAAGCTAAATTACCTTAAATTGTTGCTACCTGTCTCACAGAGAATATTTCAAACTAACTCGCCAGGAAAAACGTAAAAATGTCGACCTGGCCATAGATCTCGTTTTGCAGTTGCAGTTCCACTAGTGTTGCTTTATTGCATTTGCAACTTGCCAGATCAGCTATTAGCAAAGCTAAGCTGGGTACGAGACAATTACGAACCTTTTGTGTAAAACCAGCACACAGATCCGGAAATTCCACGTAAGTAATGTGTTTATCTTAGCAAAACCTTTTTACAATCGTGACTGTTCCTAGGAATTAGAAATAGGGACGCATGTATTCACTGAGAGAAAAGAACCGCCGTATTAGATTCGTTAATGCATGCCTTTCAGGATAGGTAGTTAGGAAATAACCAGTGCTAACCATCCTTTGCTTCGAGGAATTGTGCGAAATTCCTCTGTGTTAAAATCACGAGGAATAGTGCGAAAGAAATTCCTCTGTGATAAATTTTACTTCGCATTTCGGATTAGCGAACTGTTATTTAGGCGCAAATAAATTCCCACGTGGGACAAGACGAAGTCAGCTTGCATTGCTGAAATTCTCTCAGTGTAGTTAGAATTCGAGTTAGGTGTTAGGAAAGCGAAATTTAAACTCCGCTTATAGGGAAAATTACTAGGTCGTTTTACTGTTATCCTCTCCCCGGAATCCCAGACGGTCTATAAATATACGGGTCCATTCTCAGCAAACATTTTTCTTTGGGTTTTCCCGTTAGTAATTTCTAAGTCCTAAGGGACGAATCGTATTTCCAAGTCCTCAGAGACTCCTCCTAAAATTCTACGCCGCACGTGGCGAGAATTCCTCAACCAAAATTCCCAGTCCTCAGGGACTCCTAAAATTCTACATTGCATGTGGCGAGAATTCCTCCAAATTCCACAATTCCAAGTCCTAAGTGACTCCTAAGATTCTACTTCGCACGTGGCGAGAATTCATCAACCAAAATTCCAAGTCCTCAGAGACTCCTAAAATTCTACATCGCACATGGCGAGAATTCCTTCAAATTCCACAATTCCACGTCCTAAGAGACTCCTAAGATTCTATGTCGCAAGTGGCGAGAATTCATCAACCAAAATTCCCAGTCCTCTGGGACTCCTCCTAAAATTCTACGCCGCACGTGGCGAGAATTCCTCAACCAAAATTCCCAGTCCTCAGGGACTCCTAAAATTCTACATTGCATGTGGCGAGAATTCCTCCAAATTCCACAATTCCAAGTCCTAAGTGACTCCTAAGATTCTACTTCGCACGTGGCGAGAATTCATCAACCAAAATTCCAAGTCCTCAGAGACTCCTAAAATTCTACATCGCACATGGCGAGAATTCCTTCAAATTCCACAATTCCACGTCCTAAGAGACTCCTAAGATTCTATGTCGCAAGTGGCGAGAAATCATCAACCCAAATTCCAAGTCCTCAGAGACTCCTAAAATTCTACGTCGCACGTGGCGAGAATTTCTCATTCCTGCGGGAACCCAAAATTAAGTCCTTTTGAGACATTATATAGTGTAGTTCACACACATCTAAGCCCTTACGGGACTGATCATTCTAGTTCGTTAGAACAACTCCTTAACTTCACGCTACAGCCTGCCAAGTCCGAGTGTGACAAAATCCAACTACGTCTTCCGAGACGCATATTAAAATTCGTTCTCCAAGAACAACCACGTCTTTCCGAGACATATCAAATTTTAACAAAAATCTCCTAAGACTTACTAATCAACTGTCTTATTCAAACAGATCCATTCTCATGCAGTCTGAACAATTGAGTGTTTCAGGTTCCTGCAATTGAGTCTTTTCAGACAACCTGAGTCTTTTCAGACCTACCATATAACCATTATTTCAAGATGGAATACCAGAGCCCAACAAAACGAGGATTTCAAATTCTACATGTCCGCTGGGAAGGACATGGGGCTATCAGGGCAAGATCTGAGAGAATGGGTTCAAGGGCGAGTGGACGATGCCAAGGCGGAGAGAGAGAGAGAACGTGAGGAGAGGAAGAGAGAACGTGAAGAGAGAGAGAGAGAAAGACTGGCCCAAGAGGCGGAGAGAGAGAGAGAGAAAGAATTGCCCAAGAGGCGGAGAGAGAGAAAGAACGTGAAGAGAGAGAGAGAGAAAGAATTGCCCAAGAGCAACGAGAGGAGAAGGAATGTGAGGAGAGAGAGAGAGAAAGAATTGCCCAAGAGCAACGAGAGGAGAAGGAACGTGAAGAGAGAGAGAGAGAACGTGCGGAGAGAGAGAGAGAACGTGCGGAGAGAGAGAGAGAACACGCCCATGAGCTCCAGGTGCTAGAGAGACAGCACGCCACCCCCCCACCCCCTGCAGCGGGAATGAGTGCCCTCAGCCAAGCTCACTCATTCATGCCAAAATGGACAGAGTCCGAACCCGAAGTATGGCTTGAAAGGGCCGAACGAGTCCTGGAGTGCTGCGATCTCTCCCCCGCGGAACTCTCCCTTGTTCTCACTAAATTCCTGGGCGGAAAGGCCCTCGTTGCCTACCATGCCCTTTCAGCAGACGATAGGGGAAACTGGGAAGCTGTACGCCAAGCAGTTACGAAGGCGTACGAGATTACCCCCGAGCGGTGGAGGAGACGTTGGAGAGAGCAGCCCAGAGAGGCAGGCCAGACCTGTCCGATTGGGCGTACCCTTTGGAGCGGGCATTAACAAAATGGCTCGATTCCGAAGGAGCCACAAGCACCGCTGAGGTACTCGAGCGGTTTAAGTTCGAGCATTTCCTGCGCTACGCCCCTCCTGCCCTCGCCACTCATATAGTGGAAAAAGCCCCAGCAACAC
This sequence comes from Macrobrachium rosenbergii, assembly GCA_039081455.1. Taxonomy (NCBI): domain Eukaryota; kingdom Metazoa; phylum Arthropoda; class Malacostraca; order Decapoda; family Palaemonidae; genus Macrobrachium; species Macrobrachium rosenbergii. The sequence continues at coordinate 7,310,162 of JANJGK010000017.1, read as the reverse complement.
TCACCGAGTGTTGCCGAATAGCAGACATGTGGGAAACTCACCACCCTCAAGAAGGATCCATGGGGCGGAAGATAAATCCCCCGTCCCTCCTCGGAGGATCAAATTCCCACAAAAATGGAAACTCGGGCAAACCCCTAACTTGCCATTATTGCAAGAAAACGGGGCATTCCTCCGAACAGTGCCGGAGCAAGAAACCGGCTCCTCTCTCTCCCGGAAAACCGCCCCATAACTCGCCTGCGCCCTCCCCAGGGGCAGCGCGGAAAGACTTCAGCCAGACCTTTTGCACGGCGTGCAAGGTTTATGGCCATTCTCCCGCCGAAGGGCTCGTATACGTGACTCCTCCACGAGGTAGCCACCCCGCACGCCGAGTCACTGCATTCGAGGACTCGGGCACGCAAATCTCCCTCATCCGAAGGGACAGAGTTCCCTACGGAGCTATCGTCAATAGACGAAAACTCGTCACGATCGAGGGAATAAATCAATTTAAAATGATACTCCCTACGGTCCAATTGAGAGTCAGAAGACCTCACCAATCCAAAATTTGCAATCTTGCAGTAGCAAGCCATCTCCCCGGAGGCTATGATGTTATCCTGGGACAGGACTTTCAGTCCCCACAGAAATCATGACAATCTAGGGTCCACATTCCCCGAATTATTCCTCTGGCGCGAGTAATCCTCCCCCGCTTCTCCCTCAGTCAAGACTGGCGCCCCCTGGGTACCAGGAGGACGTGCAGTCCCTACCAGTGCCACCTGAGTACGAGGTACAGTGGCCCCCTCGATCAGTTCCCGATCCAATTCCAGTGCCCGGCCCTGCCTCAGTACCAGTGCCAGGGCCCCAATCAGATCTCCCTTCCGGAGATGCCAAATTCCTGCCGGTGCCACTTGCATGCCCTGAGCAGTGCCAAGCTTCGTCCGTCCTGACCGATGAGCCCAAGAAACCTCTGATAGTGCCTGACTCTGCCCTAGTGCCAGCGCCAGAGCATTACTCCGATCTCCATTCACGGGATCCAACTTAGGACCCCCTCTCTTCCCCCAGCCTGGCACCGCTACCAGCCTCGGTAAGAGAGACGGTTCCTCTCGACCACCGTGGAAGCTCACCTGCAGGTGCGGCCTCGCAACCCGTGCCTGAGCTGGTCATCGTTACCTGCAAGGCGCTCACGCCGCCCCCGACCGCCTCCTCTATGCCTCAGTCCGTCGCCGACGCAATTGCAAGTCAGGATTCTGCCATATCTCACTTGGCTGATGAACTACAAGAGCCGCGACGGATCATGGTAGAACCAGCACGGAAAACTCCTGCGTCAGCTGTCGCAGCAGCAGGCCCAGGTGGCACTCTGTGCCGCCCTCCGGTCTCGGGCCCTCCGCTTCCCCGGCCGAGGATGACTGTCCCATTAAGAAAGGTTCGAGGCGAAATTACCACGGGCGTGGGAATTTCCAGGTAATTTACAAAGAGCTCTAGAGCTCCCCTGGCACCTGTGCCACCATTTCATTTTTCGAAGGTCTTGGCACCTCTAATCCAGAAGGGGATGTCAGACCCTCTGCTATCTTCTTCCGTTCCTCAAGAACTTCTATCTCTTATCATCCTCTATTAATCTTTCCTTAAATTATCACCACAAGAGGCTATTAAGTACGGGATACCATTCCCCACATAATGTATAAATCATTGAGAATAACAGAGTGAGAAGTGGCATGCCCTTGCGCCCATATCTTGGCACCGGGCGTGCGTGTCAGCTCTTCCTGAAGGAGTCGCGCCCTTCGGTGCACTGTTCTCGCCCTGGGACTGAAGTGATAGTCGGGCCGTAATTTATAGGCGAAGGACGATAAATTCCCGCATAACACAATAAAACCCTCACTCTTTTTCCCTTGGCTCTTCTGCCAATATCATTTGCTCTCTTTTAGTTATTTATTTATCTTTCTTTTTAAAGAATCGCGAGTCATAGACTCTTGCCCTTGTGATTTAAATGCCCCTTTCGTAAGCTCCGAGAGACGTGTTCCACCTTTCATATGTGGTCACGTTTCCATTCGTAACATCTTGTTAATTTTCCTTTTGTTATTATTATTCATTTTTCCCCCTCCCTTCCTTCTAAGAACTCTGTTTGTCCCAGACCCCACATCTTTTGTCTGCCCACCCCGTCATAACATTGAGTACTCGACTGGGCAGTGGACGCATAAAATTAGTGTAGTTTAAGGTTAGCAAATTAAAGCTCGCGAATACTCTCGCCCGCATACGACTGTCAAAATCCCGTGTGCGGGTCGGCCATCCGCTAGCGTTGGACTATCAGCTAAGCAATTACCAAGGCGAATATGTATAGTCATTACAATATCGCGTAAAGGGGATGTCATTTACAAAAATAAACACTGTTTTCATTTATACAGCCTCTTCAAGGCAGACTGTACTAACCGCATGCATTTTATCTAAAATTAAGTAACCATGTATTTTAATTCTTGAACAATAAACTTTCTTTTCATTTGTTTGTCATGGCCTCATATACTTGGTCTTATAATCCTAATTAATTAACATTGTTCGAGTCACTTTATAAAAGTTATCATTGGGTAACCAAATCTAAAGTAATTACTCTTTTGCAAGTGTTTAAATCACCTTGCGTCCTGTTAAAGAAATTTGTCCCAATGTGTTATTAAAAGTAATGTCACAGTTTCATAAATCCCTTAGTGGTAAAGTTCATTGCAAGGCAGAATGTCGAGTAACGTAAAGCATTTGCCGTTCATTCTTGCATATCGATGTACACACCCAAGGAAGGTGTGTCCATCATCTTGTATGGGGAGGTATTATGATTAGCAAGAACTCGTTAGCAAATTGCCTCCCCCTCTTTTGTTGTTGTTGTTTGTTCTGTTGTTTTCATTTACTGCAAGCTGCTCGATCGATAGACACATCTGTCTACCGAGACTTCACATGGTCAGAATACAAGGGTTTAAAACGGATTAAGGCCACTCCCTTTAAGCAGATCTTTCTTCGAGGCAAAAGTGATCTCTGTCTGGTCGTTTTCTTACAGGCACAACTACCCCTGCGGGCATCAGCTGGACATGACTCAACCCCCCTTATGTGTTGGACGTGCCCCCTGCCCATAGGAGGAGATAAAAGCAAAAACACGAGGCCTCTCCCTCACACGCAAGGTGGAAGACAGGGAGTGAAGAAGTCCAAAACACCTGCCCCTGGCAGTGCCCTTAGCTAATCACGTGGCCCTTTTCAAAGTATACTGTCTCCTCGTGCCCTTCGACCGCAAGCCACGTGCTCGCTCCACCGTTGACCTGCCGGATGCCCACATGCCATTGCCCGGCCCTTCGTGAAATTCCCACGCATTGCCCTTTTACGTGAAGCCCGCATCCTAACACGTGAAGGAACTCGCCCTCGGAAATCGCAAGTCATCCACGGACCCCTTTTCTATGCTGAAACCTGTCTTACGGTAATGTGCCCTGGAAGACCTCCACTCAGTCACACTTTTGTCTGATAATATTTAAAATTTGAGCCAGTAATCACCGAATCTCCTGTCTAATGTCCGTGCGCCTCTAGCATCGGCAGTACTAAGTCCTTATTAATTCATCGAAGCCCCTTGGCACCCTCAGTGCAGCTTCGAATTCATTATTCTTTTGTCTATTTTCATTACTGGCGTATAATGTGCATATCTCTCATTTCAGAGGGACCCTATTTCGTGGAAGCTTCTTGGACTGTGTCTGGAATCCCCCAGTTCCATTCATCCCGTAGGAATCCCCTTCAGGATCAATAATCTACTTGCGTTCCTCTTTCCCGTACTAATGTCATTTATGTAAATACACTCCTTTAAATTTGCCCACGTGTTTTATGTAATATTTCCCTCAGTAACAAGAGCCCTACGTTCATATGAAATTCCCCCTTGTTTTCCTCTTTTTACGTTTTCCTGGACCCACGAAGTCAGAGTCACAAGGATAAATTACCTTAAATTGTTGCTACCTGTCTCACAGAGAATATTTCAAACTAAATCGCCAGGAAAAACGTAAAAATATATATATACATATAAAAGTGGATGTTTGTATATTTGTTTGGCATCCCTAGAAATCCGAACCGCTTGATAGACCTGCACAAAATTTTGCGCACGGCCTCTATGTCACCCCAGAAAAGTTCTTACGTCAAAATCAAACCCCTACCACGTGACAGACACAAATACAGACCAGACAAATGAAATTTTCGTTTTTACGTCACTTTTCCCTCAGTTTTCTTGGTTTATTATCATTTTTCACCTGACACTCCACCTTTTTTTCCCGGCACTGCCAGACGTATGATTAACCTACACAATAATTCCAAATCCCCTATAACATCAGAATTTACGTGAAATCTGATCATAATTTATGAGAATTATTAATATAATTGTTTATTATCCAAATAAAATCAACATTTAAAATGTATATCAGTGTAAATGTGGTTTACAACCCTCGCCAAGGAAAAAAGTAACAGACCAAATGCTTCTGTGCTAGACATGCCCCCTCATTAAAAAATTACTCGCGACGGAATTACCACCTTTTGTTGTGTTCATTTTAAGCCAAACGTATCATAATCATACCTTGTCAATAAAATACAAATTCTTAGTACCTGTGGTGTTACCATCATCATATCTAACTACTTAATCCACAAAAAAAAACCACTTCATACTTATGGGCATAGCTTTGGAGATCAAGAAATAATTCATCGACGAGACGAAACAAATCCATCACCATCTGCACATGTGTATTAGCAAACTAAAAACTTCTGTGATGGAATTTTTGTCAGTGTTCATCTTAAGCCAAACGTATCTTAATATTATACCTTGCCAATAAAATACAAATTCTTAAGTACCTTGAGGTATTACCATCATGATATCTAAGTACTTAGTCCACTAAAAATCGTCATTTATCGACAATTTCTATATTAGACCATTCAGACTTCGACCTACACTTTCCCTCTGAAACGTCAAAGGAAACTGAAACGCGTTCGTCAACACGTACAGGAAACAGAAAACACTTGCAGCTTTTTTTAAGGTGCCTAAAATTACAATTGTGATAATAATTTAATATCTATATAGCCAACGGACGCTGTATCTTAAGCAGCTGCTGGCTAAGACCGACATCAACGTGTACGATATTTTTTTTTCTTTCAATTGCGAATTTCCTCATTAATTCGTTCGTTTCTTCCTTGTTTTTACCTTCAGAATTCACTATAGCGACTGCTTCATGACTTTATGGTGACGTATTCCTTATAAAGTAGGTTGAAATGTGGTCTGAAATGAATCATCTTGTAGTTAGGCAATACCACCACCACGGACACCAATTTACTACCTCTACCAAACATTCTCTCTCTCTCTCTCTCTCTCTCTCTCTCTCTCTCTCTCTCTCTCTCTCTCTCTCTCTCTCTCTCTCAAGGCACCACTCAAACAGTCTGGAGCGGAATTTACCTATGAGGTTTTTAACTATTGCTGGTAAATTCATGCTTGGCATCTCTCTCTCTCTCTCTCTCTCTCTCTCTCTCTCTCTCTCTCTCTCTCTCTCTCTCTCTCTCTCTCTCTCTCATTTATAGATTCCGTTTACGAATGGTGTTAAATACCAAATCATATTAGAAAAAACCCGAGAATGTTTATCAGTCTAAGTCAATCATTCTCTCTCTCTCTGTCTCTCTCTCTCTCTCTCTCTCTCTCTCTCTCTCTCTCTCTCTCTCTCTCTCTCTCTCTCTGTCTCTGTTATGGGAATTCCAAAGTGGTTTTTGATTGCGCAGTCTCGTTCGATTCATTCCCATTTAGCGATGGGGCCCAGCTAGGCCTCACTATGATAGTTGAATTTGCATGTGGCCCGGTCTTTAGGCAGGAAGGTCCTTATTTTGTCGATGAAATTGTTTCAAAATACGATTCATTCAATCGTTGCACTTTTGAAACATAACTACATAACTGATGCAAGGTGAGTTTTGTCGGATTTAGTTAGGTCGTTGAAGATGAATTTTAATTTTCATTACGGTTCCAAGAATTGATACATAGGAATGAGGTTCTGGCCTTATGTCCTTCCTAATGGTTACTCATTGGGGTTACTTGCCAACGGTATCCAGCACTTATTTTATTAATGGTCGCTCAAAGAACTGGCCAGGCACAACGTTGCTTATGTGTCTTAATACTGAAAACTAACTGAGTATGGCATTATATTTGTCAGAAAGTTTTTCATAAAGGAAATCCTAAACTAAAACCCTTCTAAAATAACGAGGTTTATGACATCATACAACTGCAAGTCGCCAAAAGCAGGACACTGTAAACTCAACGAATATTCCAGCTTTATCGAGCAGGTGAGGAGGACTGACACCGATCCGCCTTTTGACTGATGTTAATAATGCGCCGGCGGGCAGCTGCCTCTCCGATGAAACAGCCCTTCTGGTTCGCTAAGTGGAACGGAATCTATAAATAGCCTTCTTACTATGTCCATTAATGTGGTGTCATCACTGGTTATTTAGAAAACCATGTACTATATTTGTTATTCTCGGTAATGACAGACCTACTTTTCTTAGGGGAGGGAGTTAGTATATCACCCTGAGGTTTTTCTAGTGTTGAAGTATATCACCCAGAGGTTTTTCCAGTGTTGAGGTATATCACCCCGAGGTTTTTCCAGTGTTGAATGACTATTAATTCATGTGTTTTCTTATAGCTTATATATCCAATAGTAGTCCAGACAATAATCATTGGCCCCAAGGGAATGCCAAAGAGAGGAAAGAATACCAACTAAATTATCAACGCGTTTTTTCGTGACTCCCCCAGATTAGGCATTGATTGTATAATAAAAGGCATTAGTAGAAGTGCAGGAACCAGTACTGGAATTTCTGGCGTTGCAGATTAACTAAACAATAATTTTCAAGACATTTTATAGTAATCTAAAAAACGCACACTCACATATATAAGTATATATATATATATATATATATATATATATATATATATATATATATATATATATATATATATATATATATATAATGTATGTATACACACACACACATATATATATATATATATATATATATATATATATATATATATATATATATATATATATATATTTATATTACAATAAAATATTTTGGAAATTGTTGTTTAATTTATCTGCAATGCTAGAAATTCTATTGCTGGTCCTGTATTAGTTTTGTTATGCATGTAATGTCTAATCTTGGAGAGTCACAAAAAGAGTATTGATAATTTTGCTGGTGTTCTTTATTCTCTTTGATATTCTCTAGGGCCTATAATTATTATATAGAGTAGCATTTAATATGCAAGCTACAGAAAAAATGACAAAAGGAATACAGACTTAAGTAAATACAAATACTACAACTTCATGGATTCTAGTAAGAGATTATGTGGTTCTTTTACACCTAATTTTTCTAAGAGTGAGAGTATTTGATTTGTAAATATAGAATATACTTTCTTCTCCCTATATTGTCAAAATTGCAGAATGTCTCTATATAATATAGTTATATATATACATATATATATATATATATATATATATATATATATATATATATATATATATATATATATATATATATATATATATATATATATATATAGATAGATAGATAGATAGATGGATAGATAGATAAAGATGCTCTGAAATTTTGACAATATTTTCTTTCCTAAGGAAGTAGGCAGCGTAGAAGATATATGGAGAAGAAAGTATACTTTATGTTTATAAATCAAATTCTCTCATTCTTAGAAAAATTAACATTCTAAAGGAAACATACAATACATTCTATCCCTACCAAATATGGGTATTTCAATAGATGATTGATTGTAAGGAAACTCAGCATTTGCAAAAATACTGATAAAGAATCCATGAAGCTGTAGGTTTGGTATTTACTTATGTCTGTATTTCACTGGTCTGTCTCTCTTCCTGTCTGTGCGTCTGTCTGAATGACTGTCTAGCTATTTTTCTATACATGTTAGACAATCAAGTGTTAGTTTGTTATGATTCTGAAACAGTCTGGCAATGCTGGTGAAAGACGTTATTTTTATTTCTCCATTTCACTTTTCAGGGTTAGACCATAGATTTGAAAACAACTTCCAAGATGACCAATGCCTGTACAGTCTGAGTAAATGACCCCTTTTCGTATTTCTCTCGGCATCCCACAAGTTCCCTTCTGAGAAACCTCACTCTCATTTTGTTCTAACATAGACTAAACAATGCACAACTGCATTGCTCCCCATCTCCTTAAATAAAAAAAATAAGTTAGTAATTAAATCTCTGACATCAGAAAGGGGAAAAAAAGGAAAAGACTCCACGGAAAATCGCTTCAGGAATGGAGGAAAATACTGAGAGGTTAATGATGACGTATGTTATTTTGCATATTCCCGCTGCCGCGTCCTTCCCGTCGATATCCGAAATTGCTCAATTATGGAAATGAAACGAAAGTTTGCTAGGAGTTGGAATTAGAGGAATGGATTATCACTGAATTTTCAGTCGGTAATATCTGTTGTAGAGATTATAATGTAAATAAAAGTATAAAAATGCAGGCAAAAAGTATATTGAGGAAGGAAAATAATATTTTAGTATATAAATTTATATTTGAGGGGAATTAAACTACTGATTGGCATTTATGATTTTTTACTATCATTATTATCATACAATTTCTGCTCTATGAACATGTAATTTCTTCTTTTTATTCCCATGTAATTATTTCTGTTCATTGTCATGTCATTATTTCTGACAAACAGGCTATATTTTTGACTCGGTTTGATTCACTCTTTTCCTTTTTCCTTTTTTTACTGAATTACGCAAAATCTGAGGCTTCTGATACATAATGAGATTCTCTATTTTTCTCTGTCTGATAACGGGTCATTAGCTATTTAATTTACAAAAATTTTACTAATTCAGGTATGTAGCTCATTTGACACAAATAAAAAAATGTCCGTTTTTATTCATTATTTTCCGTTACCTAGAGTGGATTTTGATTAGGAAATCAGTGATAAGAAATAACTTAATTTTTCCTATGGTACAACTAATTTTTTACTTAAAGTTAATGCCTATCATTCTGCAAACATTTAAAATAACGGAAACTGTTATTTCATTCTCTGGTATCATGGCCATACTATTCCACTTTAATTCAATTTTCAGAACAAGTTATGTATGAAAAATATTAAGCATAGTGTTAGAAGCTCAGTGTACATAAATGAGAATCAGTCAATCGATTAGTCAGTTAATTTTTTTTTTGTAATGTGTAAGTACTATGTCGGGTTAAGCACCTGAATACATTGATTTGTATAAAAAAAATTCTTGAAAAGCTTTGAAAAATTATCATCGCATAAGTTTAGCGAGAGTCGTCACCATAAGCCATGAGATGAGACCTTAGAATTAATTTTCCTTCCATGAGTTTTCTTCAAGTTTTTGCACTCTTAACCTGCAGGGATTTAAGATAGTCTTCAGGATAAGATTTATAGCGTTCAGGATAAAATTTACTCCCTCTTTCGGGGCAAAGTATTTCCTTCACAATCTGTTTGCAAAGCCAGTCTCTGTAAATGGACCATCCCTGAGCCGAGAGGTTTTCGTGAGAGCTTTAAATAACAGCGAAGCCGAGGTTTATGTTGGTGAAAGCCCTCACTTGGTTACTCAATTATAAAATTGTACCGGAGATTTCATCCCACATAAATTAGGATGAAAAAGATTGCCACTCTGTCAGGGAATCTGACATTCGACTGCAAGAATTCAGTCCATATATTTCCTGAATTTCACCGCGTGAATATCGACGTGATATGAAACCTCCCGCCCACTTAAATATGACGTCATTAACTAGAAATGAGACCACGGTAAATAGCCTCGTGTTGGGTAGAAATGATTATGGCATTTTATGTACCATTGTACATAAATTATTGTCTCTGTACTGATGT
>JANJGK010000017.1:7287788-7295288 GCA_039081455.1 Macrobrachium rosenbergii | reverse complement strand
AAAGGGTAAAGGTATCGTCAATGTATCTTTTATAAAACAATGGGCGGAAGGACAAAGGGCACTCATCTAAAAAGCGCTCTTCCAGCGAGCACATAAAGTTATTGGAAAAGCTAGGGGCCTAATGGAGAACCCTTAGCCATGCCCTCTACTTGTCTATATAAATTACCATTAAAAGTAAAGGCGGTGTCCAGCACTGCCATTTCTAAAAGAGATTTAAAAGTAGAACGGTTAAAATTATGAAAACACGAATCAGGTTCGGGAAACAACTTGTCTAAAATTACGTTAATGGACTCCCTAACAGGAACATTGGTACAAAGGGATTCAAAATCTAAGCTCGCCATAAATGTCCCAGAATCTTGGGAGAGTATAGATTCTTTAAACGTTTTTGAGTTGTCAACAAATATATATATATATATATATATATATATATATATATATATATATATATATATATATATATATATATATATATATATATATATATATATATATATTACAACGAAGGAACCTCCTTTCCAACTAACCTCACCAGCTTTTCATAATAATAATGTAAGAGATAGAAGAATAAAACTCATTTCACTCATTTTAAATAAAAGAACTCAGGGTTTCATGAGCCCCTTCACCAATTCTTTCCCTCTTTCCCTATATGGGAATATGTAATTTCTAGCATCAAGTATGTGTTCCGTGTTAAATTTAAATGTCACAATTGATGTTTTGCCTCTTGAAATTAATTGCTACATAGAAATTCAAGTTAGGACATAGGGCACCACAGGGAAGTGAGAGAGAAATAAATTAAAGTCTTTAAGTGAGTTTGCTAGGTGGTAATTATTCTCACCCGATCCAGGATGTGAATACTAACTTGGCTGGGGAGGTGCAGTGAAGATACCTTCTTTCCAAGCAACCTCACCAGCTTTTCAGAATAATAATGTAAGAGATAAAAGAATAAAATTCATTTTACTAATTTTAAATAAAAGAACTGTGGGTTTCATTCGCTCTAATACATGGCCTGGGGGTGTTGCCGTGTGTATGAGATGTACCCTAATTCACCCACTTGCCTTTTACAGTAGACACCTTGAATTATCTGAAAAATCAGGGTGGACTTTCTGTAACCTGGCAGCAAGTGAGAAATTTAGGCTTAATTTCACTATATCGGGTGATAATTTCGACCTGTAAACTCTGGGTACCTGACCTTAAAATAACCATATCTCCCTTGAAAATTAACGTAGAAGGCTCATTTACCACTCAATTATATATAAATCTTTAACTTTTAGGACAATATTAGGTCATAAATACCCAAAATACCACCAGAAACCGAGAAAAGCTGATGATTTACCTCATGAAGGAAAAATGGTAAAAATCAAACAATATTAAAGAATGAATGGCATATACTGACAATAATCAACACAGCAACACTATATTATTCAAATAATAAGCACTTTATTACTTTCTAAACACACAGAAGCATACAGTAAATTTTCATAAAAACTTTATTTTTAAAATGCCCATTTATGGCCATTGTTATCTAGGTGGCACTTTATCATGGTATGGGGATTAATATTTGATGATAAAGTACTTTGAAAAACTTCTCAAGTGAATAAAATTATAAAAAATATATAGCTTGCACAATTTCCTTAAATAATTATCGACTTTATAAATTCTGGATATAGCATGAAAATTTTATTAACCTATGAAGAAGTTGTATTGGTTGAATGAAACTAATTCAAACATCCATAACAATAGTTTTAATATCAAAAGATAAATTCAAAGGCAGTATATATTTAATAATGTAAATACATATATTAATTTTATAATTGAAATGACTGTAGTGTATTTTCATGGCTAAATATTCTAAGCTTTAGCTTACATTCGTAAAGGAGTCAAATTTACACAAGTTCTTATGGACGAATGACAGTATTTGCTTCTCGTGATTGTGCTTTTAATAAGATTCCTCATTCCATACTGCATCACTTACAACTAAGACACTTTGACATTTACAAAAGCTGCAGCAAGGAACATGATTGCTGCGGCAGGCACAGTGATATGTTCCACATTTTGTACAACTGCACATCACAGTGAATTCCTCAGGTATTGGGTTCTTTCCATCAGTTGGCACCAAAAGATCATCTGCTACTTTATAATCATATAACATAGGGTCAAGGGGCTCCCATTTAGGCTTAGATAGAACAGAAATCATGTGATATGTGGTAAAGTATGCTCTTTTTATATGTTGTATTGTTGCATAGCTAGTAGGTGGAAGGTTCTTAAAACATGACCTCTTGGAATGATGATACATATAGTTTCTCAGGTGATCTGCTGTTTTACACATTGTTGCCTGCTTCAGCACTCTTGTCAAATATTCCAGTCACCATCAGAATGTTAAATTCTCTGTTTTTTCTGGAATGTTCTTAAGGGCTTTACGTGTTTGTAGCCTGCAGTTCATTGATGCTGAGATCAAAACTATTAATGATATTGCTTTGAAACTTAAATACCCAAGGACCTTTGTAGATGTAGCATGGAAAAGAACTAGGAAAACATTTTATTTAACTAATAACAAACTTGAATTCAGCAAGCATAATATTCTCAAATTACCGTATGATAAAAGGTTTTTACAAATTCCTAGAAATTTAAAGCTTTTCAACATAAATGTTGTTTTCAGTAATTTTAATGTTAAGAGTTTAGTGATAAAAAATTCCCCTAAAGATGTTTCTGGCTGCATCTATGAAATTCCTTGTAAAAAATGTGATAAAATATATTACGGACAAACTGGAAAACCACTTCCACAACGAATCAAACAACACCAATATTCTGTGAGAACTGGCCAAATATCGAATGCATTATTCGTAAATATGAGAGATTTAGATCATCCTATTAACTGGAGTAAAGCAAAACCTTTAGTCCCGTGCAATGACACAGTTAAAAGGAATATCATCGAATCTTGTTTTATTAAGTCAAATAATGAAAGTGTTCTAAATTTAAGTCTTGGTTTATTTAAACTTGATGCTTTAATAATTTAAAAAGTTGTTGATAAATATAAGCAAAACTAATATTAATTTTTATACATGTTTCTGCAATTTGAATGGTAAGATTCCGTTTGCCTTATGGTTAAGTATATATTTGGATTAGTTTGTGACCGCGTGATCCCGGATTTGCCGTGAATTAACCTTTTCTTTTTAACCCCTGGCAATTAACCATCTAGTATTCAAGGTTATACATGTTTTTGGATTTTGTAAGCCTAAACCTTAGTATTTCTTTTTGTTTGGTCTTAGGTTCAGTTTGTGACAGCTCGATCCCGGATTATCCTGGATTAACTTTCTGTTTATTACCCTTTGACAATTGACCATCTGGTATTCTTGTTCCTTTTGTTTACTTTGTGACCTTCTTTATATTTGTGTCTCATTCGTGCCCCGACGATGCGTCAATAAACGTGAAAGCGCTTGGTACTGAACTTCTGCCTGTCTTTTTCCCGTGGGATTCGCTTATACACTGAAGTCTCGTGCATCTACTGTGATTTTTTAAGCATATGTTTGTGTATGTATATATATATATATATATATGTATATATATATATATATATATATATATATATATATATATATATATATATATATATATATATATATATATAGAGAGAGAGAGAGAGAGAGAGAGAGAGAGAGAGAGAGAGAGATGTATGTATATATATATATATATATATATATATATATATATATATATATATATATATATATATATATATACATATATATATATATATATATATATATATATATATATATATATATATATATATATATATATATATATATATATATATATATATATATATATATATATAATCCACGCATCGGATACTACAGTAGGCAGGAGAAGGGCGCAGGAACACAAATAGATCCAATACATACATTTATTGTCGACGCATTTCTTGACCCTTAAGTATCCTCAGTAGCCACCCAGAATTATAAAACCACCGAAATTTCGTTTATCTTTCCTGCGACATGATCGAACCATCTCAAATCGCTCTTCGTTGCTTCCATAAAGGAAGCTTAAAAATTTTTCCATAGACTTAACTACTTATTTTCCCGCCTGTTGGTACTCTCAGCTCTACTCTTATCCTACAAAGGTATATTATATTCAATCTCAAATGTCTGTAAGAATCAAGTGTTTCTATTTTTCCTCCATACAAATCAACATTTTTTGTTGAGTGTGAGTGTGAGAGTATATATGTGTCTCTAATTCCCAGCGTTTATGACAAAAAAAAAAAAAAAATGATTGCTAGGAGAAAGGGAGACATAAATGACTGACCTGTATTTTCATTCTTACTCATGAAGAATATTCCTAGTTTGAGAAACTGCTTGCTGGGAGTTCAGTCATACATAATTAATAACCAAATGTTCTTTAAATCAAAGTTTTGAAAACAACAGTACGTTTCCAATGACTGAGGATCATTATTCGTTTTAGCAATTCACCCAAGCTCATATATGTAAAAAAAAAAAATGACTCCCATTCATAACGGGTTCCCAATGAACATAATAACACTGAGTAATATGTTCTAAAATTATCTGAACCCTATTTCGTTTGATGGATGATGTAGGGAACTTTAGAGGCGCTAACTTGATTTATATTTAAGACACTATGTTGCAAAGTTAGAAAACGCCGGGGGGTGTGTGGTCATTGGCTGGAATGGTGATCATCAATAAATGACAGGCATGGTTGACGAACTAGTAATTCTAATATTTTACTTCAAGGTGATGCAGAGGGCCTTATTGCTATTGCTGCTGCCACTTGGGTAAATTTGACCTAAGTAAGACACATTTCTTATCTGCATCAGTAAATAGATCTCTGTTCCTAACTAAAAATATGAAATACTAATGATAAAAGTTTGGAAGTATCTGGCGTTAGCTAATCATTTTATAGACTTTTGAAAATGTTGTAATCATATAGTTAATCCAAGTATTCGTACACAATTCACAATAATTTTCATGAAACCACATCAATCGCTAAATCAGTTCTTGTCTAACTGATTTTGATTCAATCTATACTGAGTCAAAATTAGGCCTTTAACATAGACCATGTTTGCAGAGCTATTTTTCAGTCCCCCAAAACCCCACCCAGGCGGCCTCCAGTAAGCAGCATCTGTACAAAAATGAAATGAGAGGGATTGAAAATTGATAAAGGTATAATAACAAAATCAAAGTAACACTGAAGAGAATATATACGTAATTACATAAGCACAATAATATTAGGAAGTGCATAGCAGTTTACGAAAACAGATCGGTATGTGGAATTCTTAGCCCCAACTACCTGTTTGAAATCGCACAAGTCGTTGTTTAGGTAAGTTATAGATAATGACACATGTCAAAAGTAAAAGTTGTCTTCTTGCTAGTTACAAGAGAATTGGTCTCATAAGAATGCTAATATGACCCACAACATAAGCAACACATATTTGACTTTTATGCAAGACTGAAATAATATTTAAGAACAAAGTAGTTGGATTATGATAACACTACATGAGGAATTTAATTGTACAATAACGAAAAATTTATCTAAGTGAAAAATAAAGCATGCAAGTGTTTGTACCGGAGAGCAGGAAAAAATACAATATATTTCACTGTCTTCCTTAAAGTTCGTTTTATTACCAAAGGACTAAACTAATAACCCTTCAGATAGGTAAATGCAAATAGAATGCAGGAAGGACGACTAAAAGGTGTTGCCACAGGTTAATTAGCTCTAAGAGGAAGGTGCAAGATTAAGGCTATATTGAGATAAGCCATGAGAAATAAACTTTGATGGTGGAAGGCTAATTACACCCGTAAATTGCATTTGATGCAAAACAATCAGTAGGTTAGTGAAAATGTGATTGCATGCATGAATAATCAGTGACCGACAGATTTTTATGTTTCTTGCTTTCCTTCTTCTTCTTCTTCTTCTTTTTTTTCTTCTTCTTCTTCTTCTTCTTCTTCTTCTTCTTCTTCTTCTTCTTCTTCTTCTTCTTCTTCTTCTTCTTCTTCTTCTTCTTCTTCTTCGAAATAATTATTTTTAAGTTAAATTGCCATATTTCTTTAAGTAAAATACTTCAAAATATCTAGGGTGAAAATTGGATATTTTACTCACTAAACTACAAGTCTACAGGATATAATTGAATTATTGCTTTTTTTAACATTTAAATATCTTGAAACGGAATTTTTCCAAAAGTAGTGCATAAACTAGTTTTCACTGATTTTTTTCTGTCGAGTCCACTTGGTACAAAGTATATCATGTTTTATGTAAAAAATTCTGAAATAAGAGCGTGCTGCTGCCTAATTTAATTTAATTATGCTAGACATCTTTTGGATAGAGGAATTATGAAAGTTATTCCCAGTAAAAGCAACATAAAATTACACTGAAGGTCGCTACACAAAAAGAACAAGACATATACATTAATAAGTACGTACATATTTCTGTCTTTGAAGTATTAAATTATCTTAAATCTTCACGAAAACCTAATTTCCAGCTTTTGCTAAGCACTTTCATTATAAAATTCTTCAATATTCATACCATGCAATATACAACTGTCATATTTTCAACATTACATTAGTGTCTGCTATATTATTAGCTTTTCTAATTCCATGTACACCGTACATAAAGTTTTATCTTTGTTCAAACTTTCACATTTATATTTTTCAAGTATGACAGGTATAAAAGTTAGCAATGGATGCCATTTTTTATGAACCATAAAATCTTATAGTTGGAGACTAGCAAGAAGGAAAATTATAAGAGAGCTAACACAAAAAATCTAGATTTAAAAAACAACTTCATGAAACTACAGGAAAACGAAAGAGCGATCACAAAAACGCTGTAGTTGAAGCACGTGAGCGAATGGAAAATGAAAAGATAGAACGAAAAAGACACCCAAAAGGGATTCAGTGAATCTGCAATTAAGACACGTGGAAGAACTACAGGAAAGAAACGGCCGTCATGAATGCGAGAGACTCGTAAAAACTATTTTGCCCTTTTTATGTCCGCTTTTTTTTTTAGTCCTGTCAAAGGACAGAAGAAAAAAATAAAGCCAAAAAACGGTGAGCAAAATAGGAAACGCGACAAAAGGAGGGGGAAAGATAATACGTTGAATATTTTTGCATTCGAGAGCTATCTGTTAAACACTTGATGATCTTTTGCGTAACAACGATAATAAACATGACAAAATATGTAGTTTTTTTCTGGGACAACTGCGTCAGTGGAGGCCATTAATTAATCTTAAATGTGTGCCCTCCGACCTTTATTTGAATAGAGAATGTTGTAAAATAAGGGCATTTTTGGAACTATGGGAATTTCATTCTTCCATATTTACTGACATGCAGAACTATATGTCTGAAAGTGTATTTACCTAATACATTACTAATGTTCAGGTTTCGAATTTGCAAATGGCTAGCAACTTGAAGCCGTGTGAGGAAAGATACATGAGAAATATACTCAGGGTAAAAGCAACACCATTTTCAACGTCGATAGTGTGTTAGAATGTCT
>JANJGK010000017.1:7272788-7282788 GCA_039081455.1 Macrobrachium rosenbergii | reverse complement strand
CCCAGTTCTCCTCGCTGCTGGGAGAAAGGGAGCTGGGGATTTGGTAACATGTACACATTCGCTAACGGGGTCTAAGCGATGTCAGGCAGGGCAGCCGATCGAGGCTACGGCCTACCCCACCGCCAAATCAAAGTCCTTCAAAGAAGGCATCGTGCTTACCCCATATAATAATGGGAAAAATGCACGTTAAAGACGAAGAAGAAGATGGTATAGTTAAAACAATGAATTAATACTAGGTTAATTCTAGAGATACTTCATGCACTATTAATAATAATTAATTACGAATTCTGCATACATGCAGTTAGTCTGCCTTGAAGAGGCATTACAATAATGTAAACATGGACTTAGTTAGGTGTTTCCACGATACTTGAGCAGTGGTTCAGTGCCATTTGGGCACTAGAACACAGAGTTGCAAGTCTGAGACTCAAGCTTCATTACAGAGATCCACAAAGAGAATAGATGACATGTTCAGAGTAATCAAGGACTGTTAATAAAAGATGATTAAATATGCCAAAATTACATTCTTTAGCCTATGGAAAATGGCTAGGTTCATTCTTTAACCCAAGAAGCCCGCAAGGGTAGCCAGAGGGTGCGACTCCTCTGGCAGGATCATTTGCTAACATCTACGATAATGGCACTGTGGCAAGTTGGCACTCATACAGTAACACCTAATGGCTATGGCATATCATATTTTAAATGTACCATGCTGTGACAGGCATGAAAGGGAAGTCATAGGACATAATAAATTGGAACATCTGTCAATGGCACTCTGCATTGGCAGAAGGAATTAAAGTAAAATGTGGGCCTTGGTAAGGCATGAAATAAATGTGAGTAATAATCAAAATAGGGAAGAGGAAATGTTAAAGGAAAAGAACAAATTACAAAGTTATAAGGAAAATAAATAGGTGAAGGACCCTGACGTTCTTCTGGATAGAGGTGCCAAAGTCTTCGTAGGGAAAAGGGATGGCACTGGGCCAGTTTGGCACAGATGCCAGGAGAGCTCGGGGGCTCTTTTAAGCTACCTGGAATTATCCACGCCTGTGGTATTTCCTCCGTGGACCTCCCTTGGGGGGATGGTGTGTCTTGGCCGGGGAATCGGTGGAAACCAAGCCCATGGAGGGTATTTGAGTGCCACCTGTGTCGGCTTCTTTGATGGCTGACACGGGCCTTCTTTACAAGCTCTACCACAATCCGTCGCAGTTCCTTGAGTCAATCGCCCATTGGAAACATGGTAGAATCCTTACTCACTGTTGTGTCTGCAGCAGACTGAGACAGAGAGGAAGTGGTCGGGGGGTCGTGAGAGGCTCGCGGGTAAGAGTGACTGGCTCAGGCACGGGTTGCGAGGCCACACCTTTGGGTGAGCTTCCGCTGTGGTCAGAAGGATCTGTCTCTCTTACCGGCACTGGTAACAGAGCCAAGCCGGGAGAAGACGGGGCCTGGACTGGGATCTCTGAAATGGAGATTGGGGACGTGCTCTGGCACTGGCACTAAGGCAGGGTCAGGCACTAATATTTGGTTTGGAATTTGTTCGTCGTTCGGGACGGACGGAGCTTGGCACTGCTCAGTGCATGCAAGCGGCACTGCCAGAGATTGTGAATCAAGGTTGGGATCTCCTGGAGGGGATCTATTTGGTGCCCTGGCACTGGGGCAGGGCCGGGCACGGGAATGGGATCTGGAATGGATCCTGTTGGAGGGGGCCACTGCACATTGTACTCAGGTGCCTAATGAATGATTTGGGGAATTTGGACCCCTGTATTGCTGTATCTTAGATGGGGACTGGAAATCCTATCCCAGGAAGATCTCATAACCTCCAGGAATGTATCTAGCTACTGCAAGGCCGCAGATCTCAGATCTATGAGGTCTCGTGATCCTCAGCTTGACAGTAGGAAGTATCATTTTAAAGTGATTGATACCTTCAATTGTGACGAGTTTATGTCTCTTAATGGTAGCTCCATGGGGAACTTCGTCTTCCCTTATGAGAGACATAAGTGTGCCAGAATCATCAAATGCCTTGTCCTGGCTGGCAGGGCTTCTACCTCGGGGAGGTGCCACATATATGGGACCTTGGGCTGGAAGACCTAACGATGTTGGGTCTGTGACTGCCAGGGCAAGGGCAGGCTTACTTGACTTATTATTACTAGGGCATTTTACCTATTTGGCAGAGTGCCCATAGATTTTGCAAGTGGGGCAATAAGTCCAGCTATAATATTTACCTGGCACAGTCCCATTGGAGCAGACCCTTTACCTTTCATCCATGACCCTGGCATGGCTCGTTGGGGTGTTGTCCCGTTTGAGGATGTAGAGGGGTCTTCTGGCTGATTCTCAGCCTTCAAGCGGCAGTGTTCAGTGGGGTGCCCTGTTCACTTACAATACCCCCACATGGGTTTCTTATGGAGGTGTCCATTCTCGGGAGGTTGTTGGGAGTTGGTTGAGGCAGGCAAGGAGGGATATAATTTTCATCCAGGGGAACTAAGATGGGGACAATGCGTATCCCAAATGTCAGCCCAGCGACAGCACTCGACCACTGTCTTAGGCACCTTATCACATAGATGAGTGGCGAGAGCTGGTGGGGCATAAGATAAGAAGTCCTTGCGCTGGAAGAGTTTGAGGACATCCTCCACACAAGTGGCTTTGAGAGATTCCAGCTATCATTTCAGGGTCTGGGTCTTTTTGAAGATCCACTCAGACCAGGTTTGGCCTGATTCCTTGGGCATATTTCTCCACCTTTTCCTGCAACGGTCAGGAGTTATTTCAAATGCTTTTATAATCGCTTGGTGGACAAGGGCAAGATTTCCTTGATCCTCAGGGGGGAGACCATTGAATGCGGTGGCACCCTTCCCTTCAAGGTGCTTTCCCAAGATCAGAGACACTTCTTCAGTAGGGGGCTGATAGATCGTCAGGACCTTTTCAATATGGTCAATCCAGGCTTCAGGCTTGGCTTCATCCTGTTTTCTTATGAGGGAGCCTACACTGCTGAGAGTTGAGTGAGGAGAGGGTGTTGGTGTGTTGCTCATGTCGTGAGCTGCCATTGCAAGCTGATGAGCTCTTTCTTTCTTTCTCCCTCTCCTGTCGTTCTGCCTCTTCTCGTTTCCCCGGGCTATTCTTTCTGCCTCGTCTCGTTTCTCCCTGGCTATTCTTTCTGCCTCTCTTTCCACCTTGGCATTGTCTACTCTCTCTTGGACCCACTCCCTCAAGGCTTGTCCTGACGGTCCCATGTCCTTTCCAGCAGACATGTAGAACTTGAAGTCCTCATTTTGCTGGGCTTTGGATGCCGTAGACATCTTGAGATAATGCTTATATGAGTGTGACCCTTTAGAAAATCAGTGTCTGAATAGACTCGGGGTGTCTCGAAAAAATCATGTTTGTTTGTGATGGACTGGTTTCAATATGTCTAAAAGACTCTGGGCTGTTGGAGTGAACATGTCTGAAGAGACTCAATATTGTTTGAAATGAACAGATCTAGGGTGTCTGAATAGACTTGAGTTGTGTGAAAAGACTCAGTTGTCTGAAAAGACTTAAATTTCAGGGTGTCTGAGAAGACTCAGTTGTTTGTAATGAACGAAAATTGATATGTCTGAATAAGACAAAGTTCAGGGTGTCTGAAAAGACTCAATTGTTCAGATTGAACAAAAATTAATATTTCTGAATAAAACAAATTTCAGGGTGTCTGAAACAACTCAACTGTTCGAAATGAACGAAAATTAATATGTCTGAATAAGACAAATTTCAGGGTGTCCGAAATACTCAATTGTTCATAATGAATGTAAGTCAATATGTCTGAATAAGACAAATTTCAGGTGTCTGAAAAACTCAAGGGTTCAAAATTATTGATATGTCTGAATAAGACTCAAACTTCAGGGTGTTTGAAAGGCTCAGTTGTTCGAAATGAATGAAAATTAATATGTCTGAATAAGACAAATTTCAGGAAAACTCAGTTGTTTGTAATGAACGAAAATTAACCCAAGCTAACGTAAGCCTTTATGTATATTTTATTTGCAGGGAGACGCTGCAGAACTAATAAAAGGCTTACGGGGTTATACACTTATGGTGTGTAAAGGAAATTTCCTTGCAATGTCAAGTCATCTAAATGTGGCATGATGAAAACAGTACATCGATCTTAATGAATATTAAAATCTCCTACACACAAGGGTAAGACAAAATGCTTAATCTTATAACATGCACGGGCAGTCCGGACTGCCGAGAGGTTATGCATGGAGAAGGAAGAAAATGTTATTCTCCGTTATCAAAACAAACCTTAGCTCGCATGTGACTAATAATAGTACTCTAATGTTTACTTCTGGTCTCATGATATCTGCCGTCAGTGAATGAGCCAGGCGGGTGGGAGGGGGAGGGGGACTCTTGATTGCTTGTCTAGCTTGCCTGGGCAACCCTTTTCCCCATGTTTGAAGGCCCCCGCAGTTATGAACGGAAGAGGAAATTCTCGCTGATATATTCGCCAATAAATAAATTTACAGGAATACTACAGGCTCGCCAAGGAATATCCTACTAAGTTAAAGAATTAAACGTTTATTACTCTCAAAAATGTGGTGAGGTGCACGGACGTATGGGTAAAAATTACCGAGCGAAACAAAGGGATTATATGTGAGTGCTGTGCGAGAGAGAGAGAGAGAGAGAGAGAGAGAGAGAGAGAGAGAGAGAGAGAGAGAGAGAGAAGATAAATCCAGTGATGCAAAAATTGCTGGAATCAAAGCCTTGGTGGTCGCCTACAGCGTGCCTGTCTGGGAATAGGAGACTTTCATATTGTCATTATCACGTGGACGAAGGAATAGGGCCCCTATTCCTTTTTATTAACTCTTCGACTGAGTTGCTCCCTAGCTTCCTATTCTTAAAACATGCAGCTAACATACGATAGCACAAAAATCTTGTAGAATGGTTAATATGCTCTCTCTTCTCATGAACTAATTTGGCATGCACGTGGTTTGTCAATTACCTGACACTGATTGCAGTCACTTTTCACACCTAGCATAAACCTAAACAAAATATTTTGACATGTGTCTATGCTGTGGAACTGGCTGTAATCATGTGCTTAAAATGGATGGGGTATGATATCAGGGTCGTCTCTAATTATGCAGACCAGCTAGTAGTTGCTATTCCGCTGATAATTTCAAAGCAATTGCGTACTCGGCAAGGTCGACAGTTGCTACGAATATACCTTTTATAAACACTGGGACTTCTTTACATTTTCAAGAAATCTACTGTATTTCATTGAAACATCTAAATAAATAGAGTGATTAAGGCAATTCTGTAGACAAATAAATCAAGGGAAATACTGTGGCTTAGGCCCTTCTTCATATGAGGGTAGATTACGTAAATTGAAGGGCTCTCTTAATTAATTATATTTACACAATACACACAGATCAGAAGAATGACGAATTACCGGGCAGGTAATAATAAGGACCTGCTAAATGAATGAATCCTACACAAGAGAAATAAATATTCTACGCCAATGATGTCTTCATAACAGGAATGTCGCATAGGGGTAGATTAAGGCGGGGGGGGGGGGGGAAGGGTTGGCATAAGGCCACTGCACATGAAGATAGGGTCGAGTGGTTCCACAAGCGAGGCCTATCTGCAATATATGCAAGACAGTTACTTGCAAGAATAATAAGATGTTCAAAGGGAACTGAGGATATGCACAGATGGTGCCAAATAACTCAATTCAACACTAAATGCATGATTACGTTAACACTTGATGCTCTAACACAAATTACTGAAGGTGGTCATACAATGGAAACAGAAAATAAATCAAACAGAGAAATAACATGAATCATGACTAAGAAACCTTATTCCGGTACATTACCTTCGTCAAGATGACAGTGTCCTCATTCGATAGGGTGCTGACACTGGAGGAGGGAATAAAGGGGATTCCACGACAAAGGTATACTGGTTCGAGCCTCAGGGTCGAACACATGGAGGGTATAAGGGACAGGCAAAGGTAAGGACATTTGTCCTCGGTGGAGTTCTGAGAGCTTCTCTCTTTCTCGATTGTGGTTGCATCATCTATTTCTAACCTCGGGGCATTACACCTGGGCATCCAGAAAGATGCACAGAAGGTCAATCTTCCCTTCGTTTTCTATATCGAGCACATGGCATTCAGTCAGAACTCGTGGAGAGGTTACTATGGCCCTGGCGGCACGGTGCCAACTTTCTCTTTTTTAGCTCCTCCCTTGCCCATTGTCTGATGCTGTCAAGAAGGCATCTTCGAAGGTCACCTGGAAACAAGGCCTTAGGCAGTGATTTTGAACAGAGAGAAGGATTCAAGGCTTAACCATTTTGGGAATGAGGGAGAGAGTTTATGAAGGGGTGAATGAAAACCCACAGTTCTAGTAATTAAAACAATTGAAATTAATTTTATTTTTTTCTCTGTTACGTTACGGATGTTAAAAGGATGAGGTTGCTTGGAAAGAAGTTTCATTCATCACTATATATATATATATATATATATATATATATATATATATATATATATATATATATATATATATATATATATATATATATATATATGAAACAGATACATTCTAACTCACAATCATTTTCCTTCCCGTTCCCCTGAACTGAGTTCATTACAGTTCATTGCTTCAAGATAACTTACGCTAACGCTAAATTAATTTTCTTTGAGGATCAACGTTTTTTCTTAAAACTGTAGACCAAGAATCGTTGGGTACTGGTCTAAATTTAGAGTTGATTTCATGGCCGTAAAAAGGTTAAAAGCAAGATGCTGACTTTCCAAGTAGTCCCAGTGGGCGAAGCGAGCTTCCAACCTTTATATAAACTCATTTTCATCCAAAGATCAAAGACAGCTAATTCTTAATAGCTTTGTAACTTCTGCATTGGAGGAGAAAAGTTTAAATCGGTAATTAGATCAAGAGACTACTAAAACCTTGTGTTGCAAAAATAGCAGAAGCCGTCCCTGATTGTTACTTTGTCTCCCTCACTGCTTCTCTGTATTGTCAAGTTGGTATTTCCCCTTACTCGCGCTGTTGTAACGTCATGGAAGACATAATGAATTTCTATAGAATTCTGTTAGGAAGTGATTTCTCATAACCTTCTCTTGATACTGTCCTCAGTCAACTATGTTCTTGTAAAGCATCCGTCCATATTTCATTTCCATCTTCTTACCTGTACATTGTCTCAGCTTTTTTACGACGGCTGTATCATACTAATCCTTACTAAAATTATGCTTAAAGAAAAAAAAATCATGATACTGTTAACTTGGATTTTGAATTTATGTGGAAAATGTACACAAATGGAAGAGTAGATGGGTTACAAACAAGGTAATCGTTTAACACAAAGCATATGCTTAGAGGAGAGCCTGGAAACTGTAGAAAACGACTGGCATAGTATATGCGAGGCCTGGAGTAAGATGGCCTCTTGTCATTCATCACTCGAAACCGGGCGTGAATGAATACAGGTGTTTACTTATTTACCAAAGGTGGGGATAAGTAAAGGCACCTACCTACTCCACAATCCTACATACTGTGCAAGCCTCTCTCAAGATATTTCCCTTATATCATTCAGTGACCTGGGACTAACTATAATTCTTATGAACCAAAAAGTTCTTAAGACAATGAAGTTAGCCTCTCGAACAGTGTACGGCTCCAAGGATGAAAACTAGGGCCTCTGTTTCTGGCACATTCATAATTTAAATGCTGTGTCGTGAGTGAGCCCCACCGAGCAGAAAAACACCACAGAAGTCTTATCATTTGCAAGGTCCAGTACCCTACACACGCTTCGTTATTCCATAATATATTTTATACACTCGCCCTCCTTTGGGATATGAAGGCCTTTCTTTTCCAAGGCTCTTGCAGGCCAAATAACTACCCGTTTTTAGGCCTTCGCATCCTGTCTTGTAACAGCTTTAAATCATCACCTCTCCACTACATATCTTCATCCATTCTTTTCACATGCCTGAGGTATCTCAAAAGAAATTTATCCAATCTTTCACTTACACTGTTTCGCTAAATATTGAGTACGTGTTTATTGTGGCCTTCCTCAAAAGCTTGAAGACTCCATTTTTCTTCGTTCTCCATAATTTAATATCTCAGAGAAAGAATAGAATGTATTTGCTCCCTCTCTCTCTCTCTCTCTCTCTCTCTCTCTCTCTCTCTCTCTCTCTCTCGTCGCTTGCTGTGACTTCCCTTCTCATTCTTTCCTGGCATTTCTCTTTTTTGCAGGTTTTAACCATTGTTAAAACAACAGTTACTCTGCTTATTATTTCATCAGAAAAATCTAGCCACAATATCAGTAGAATTTCGAATCTGTGGCGAAGAGGTCTATTCGTAAGTTAATTCTGATTCCACATTACCGCTGCACGAACTCGAGATATGCTGAGTTCCCATAATTAAGGAAACGTTGAATGGTGCTAATTTTCAATATTAAATGCAAAGCCATAGAAAGCGGGGTCTTATCACCCACCGCTTGACTCTCATTACTCGTCAAAATCCCCATTGAGAAGCGTCTCATAGGAAGTTTTATAATTCCCAAGAGAAGGTCTATCCTTATCTTCTTTATTTGTTATCCTTTGCTCATTTTAGGATGTTCAAATCCTCTTAGTAGTCATAACATCTACTAACCGATAGCAGTGACCCGCTTAAGTAGGATATACAATCGCTGTAAGAAGGATAATGGCAGAATGGTGTTCAAAGATGCTTCGTTTACAAGTTACTTGCTTGATGGCGGTTCGTGCCTTAGGCGTCTACTGTACGTAACTGAGGGACTTTAGTCAGTGATATGCAATGACGACTTTTTTTCAAGCTTAACAGATATGTTGTTAAGGAGGTTTAATTTTCATATCTGTTTCTTTTCGAACGTTGGAATAGGGAATCACAGAGTATACCGGTATAGGGAATATAATTATAGTATTTATATATATATATATATATATATATATATATATATATATATATATATATATATATATATATATATATATATATATATATATTCTTTCAAGAAGTCACATTTATTTGAATATATATATATATATATATATATATATATATATATATATATATATATATATATATATATATATATATATATATATACATATATATATATATATATATATATATATATATATATATATATATATATATATATATATATATATATATATATTTCAAGAAGTCACATATATTTGAATATATATCTATATATATATATATATATATATATATATATATATATATATATATATATATATATTATATATATATATATATATATATATATATATATATATATATATATATATATTCAAACTCTGTTATACCTCAGTAGCTAATAAATTAAACAAGTACTACGTATTTACCTTCCTCGTCCTATATAGTATATGAGAGTAGTAATTAGATTATTAATGACCAAGGATTCAGTCCACAGAAGAGTTCGCATTAATTACTCATCAGAGTAGCCTAATGATGAAGTGTAATTTGAAACGTACTGAATCCGTCGAAATTTATGCCTAATGAACATTTTGATGGAAATTAGCAGCGGGTTTAATTACCGATATCTGCAGCTTTGGATCTACTAAATAATTCAAATGACCACTGAATGGTTTTCCACGAAGAGTAATGGAAGATTAGAAGTGGTCTGTTTTTATTGGTTTTGCGAGTAATTATAAATGATACTAGTAGACTGGGGAAAAAGGTGAGTTACAGAATAGTTCGATGAAGGAAGATTGCTGTAGGGTGTATACAAAATATTTGGTCATGGAGAAAGGATCGGAATGTATGAGGCGACTATTACGACTATTTTACGACGTTAGAAGTGAAAAGTTGAGAAATGTTGACAAGTTCGAGATAGTTACCTCTATAATTGTCCTAATTATTAATATCATTGATGGGAAAATGAGCACAAAATTATGAGTAAAATTTAGAAATAAATTCTTATCTCTACTCGTGATAGAACAGGTAATTAATTCCTTTAGTACTGTGACCAAGGTGGTAATACCAATTGCCTTTTATTTAAGAGCTCA
>JANJGK010000017.1:7250288-7265288 GCA_039081455.1 Macrobrachium rosenbergii | reverse complement strand
CTATTCTTCATGTAATCAGTAAAATACATACACTTTTAAAAACTACACGCTGTATTTAAAACACGCTCTTACGTCATCGTCAACTTCACGTGAGCAAAACGTTCTTTCTCAGACAGAATACAGCTAAAACCTGACTACTGGTTGGTTGCCATAGAGAGCTGTTAGCCAATGACGCCCCTCTTACTTCTGTTCTGTTTACAGACATTTCGATCACTAATTGCGTGTCGGCAGTAAGTTTAAACATTGCCATGATCGTGATAATTTGACTGCTGCTTGCAAAAATCACTCAATAATTTGCTTTACATAATTATTTCTTCGTGAAAACAAGAATTTAACAATAATTTTGACTTTAATATAGTGGTATGAAAAATCCCACACAGTCTGTCACAGTGGTACGTCATCACTTGCGAATCCTGTTCCTGGGCCGTCCTCAAAGGTACGATTGCAAACTGATGACGGCGTTAGTGACAATAAAAAACAAGCCCCTTCAAGATCGATATGATGAAATGTATTTTATAGTCTTACTTATCGTTAAAATTCACAGGTTAAATTACAAATATTTTAATCATGTATATTTTTGCATTTTACAGAATGTTTTTATTGAAAAAATGTGTTAGTGAACATATGGGCTTAATTGCCCCGCTATTTTGTTATCGATCATCTTTATTATCTCACAGTCATTTAACAGTATAATAATATAAATAATAATAAATTATAATGAATATCTATAATGAAAAAATTAAAAAAGAGCAAAAAATGTTTTTGTTGCAGTAGTGATGTTTGATTAAGCTGCTGACCCCACAGTTCCAAAATCCGAAAAATTCCAAAAACTGAAACACATCTGGCCCACAAGGATTTTGGATAAAGGATTGTGTACATTATTGGGAGAGTAATATAAATGCAGTATTCCAGTAGACTCTGTATGAAATTTACCATAAATCCTACTGTAAGTAAATGTTTATGTGTTACTGCGACAAGCTATCACGGCGGTGCTATGGTTTGTTTGCCTCCACTCATGGCAAATGGCTGAAAGGCAAACTGCCGACGCATCACAAACAATTTTTCGTAAGTTTGGGATAACTCAGCTTCTTTTCAATAGTTTATTAATTTACTGAAATAGTTAGGTTTGTTCTTCAGTGTTTTATTATTAGCAACAATTTTTGTGCCTACCCAGCACAGTACAGTATCTATGCCTAGCCTGTGGGGCTTGGTCTCTCATGGTAATACAGCCACAATGGATGTAAGGTAATTTTTTTGATACAGTACACATTTAAAAATGAAAAAGGTGCGTCTAATTCGGTGTGTTATTTAACTCTGAACTTAATTAATTGTAAACTTATGTGTAATATTTTGTGTAAAATTGCAAGTTTAGGGTAGTAACTGGTGGTCGACAATGGATTAATCCATATTCACTTATTTCTTATGGAAAAAATTGATTCAGATCCCGACTGAATTGCATCTCAACGTTCCTTCTAGAACAGATTAGCGTCGAGATATAGGGTTCTACTATATATATATATATATATATATATATATATATATATATATATATATATATATATATATATATATATATATATATATATATATATATATGTATATATATATCCTCGATGGCTTGGTCGGTAGAGCAGTAGACTCGGACTTCATAAGAAGTCTGTGTCGCGGGTTCAAATCCGCAACCGGCTGGTCAGAGGGCAGACACTTTGCTATCCATGTAGACACCCCGGGATTATGTATGTAATCAACGGATAGGTTTGCTGAAAGCAAATGGGTGTTACAGACTAATACACACACAAACAAAGCCACTCCAACATCTTCTAAAAAACATAACAGACGCCTTACACGTCTCGAACTGTCGGCCTAAACCGCTCATGTCTCCTTGCTGCTAGGGGAAAGGGAGCTGGGGATTTGGTATGATACATATACACATGTGCTACCGGGGTCTAAGCAATGTCAGGCAGGGTAGCCGATCGAGGCTACGGCCTACCCCAATGCCAAATCAAAGTCCTTCAAAAGAAGGCATCATGCTTACCCCATATGAAAAATAGGAAAAAGCATGTTAAATGAAGAAATATATATATATATATATATATATATATATATATATATATATATATGTGTGTGTGTGTGTGTGTGTGTATACACACACACACACACACACATATATATATATATATATATATATATATATATATATATATATATATATATATATATATATATATATATATATATATATATATGTGTGTGTGTGTGTGTGTGTGTGTGTGTAAAAATCCGAACTGCTTGCCAGACCCAGACAAAATTTTGCACACGGCCTCTATGTCACCCCAAGAAAGGTTTATAACTCAAAATCAAACCCCTATTCCATGACAGACATACAAACAGACAAAACAAATGAAATTTTCATTTTTACGTCACTTTTTCCTTCAGCTTTGTGGGTTAATTCTCATTTTCCACATGACGCTCCACTTTTTTTCCAGATGCTGTCAGATGTATGATATTAGAATTACTTTCATTCAGTCATAAAACAATGCAATTCAAACTATAACTTCTACTACCACACCAGTCAGACCTTACAATTCACGTTACAGAAAAAAGTAGCCACAGACCAAATGTTTCTGTGACAGGCTTACCCCCTCGTTAAAAAACTACTTACATCAAAATTACCACATTTTTTCAGTGTTCATCTAAGCCAAGCGTATCTTTATCCTACCCTGCCAATAAAATACAAATTCTTAAGTACCTTGTGGTATTACCATCATCACATCTGAGTTCGTAATCCATGAAAAAAAATTTTGGTATTTACTCTCATTAAAAAATTACTGGAGACGAAATTACCACATTTTTTCAGTTTTCATCTTATGCCAAACGTATCTTAATTAAACACTGCCAATAAAATACAAATTCTTGAGTACCTTCAGGCATTACCATCATCATATCTAGAATGAATTCCCTTCAGTTTCCTGTGCAGCGAATTTTACGCAGTTGATAGAAGGTCCGTCTACTGTTGAAAAGGAGCCAGAACTTCTCCCCCCCCCCCACACACACACACACACCCCAATACACAGACACACCTGAGTACATATCGTAGAAGTACAGTATAAGATTTTTCATATATGGTCTTTGTTCAGTGATGTCGTTCATTCCTTTCTAATAGGGAAACATAACTTCCTCTCCCCTTTTATCTTCCCTTCATCCTCCCCTCCCCCTCCCCTTCCTTCTTCCCTTCTTTTTCCCTCCACTCCCGTCCCCCTATCCCTTCCTTCTCCCTTCCCTCCCCTCCCATTCACCCTCCCATCCTCCTCCCCTCCCCTCCACCCTCCTCTTCCATTTCCCCTACCTTTCCCCTCCCCTCCCCCTCCCCATTCCCTCCCATAATATCTTCTTTCCCCTTTCCCCCTCTTTCTTCCTTCTTTCCTACTTTCCCTCTTTCCTACTTACCTCTAAAGGCCCCTAATGCGTGGGAATTATACATTAATAAAAAATCCCTTGAAAAATTTTGATGCACTTATTTCAGCTTTTACTCCAGAACAAAGAAATAAGGGCAAAGAACGTGCCACAAAGTTAATTTGCACGTACTGTCACATACACACATACATACATACACACACACACACACACACACACACACATATATATATATATATATATATATATATATATATATATATATATATATTATATATATTTATATATATATATATATATATATATATATATATATATGTATATATATATATATAAATATATATATATATATATATATATATATATATATATATATATATATATATATATATATATATATATATATATATATATATAAAGTTTTAATGTCAACATGCCTGTCCCTCTCCCTCTTCGGATCTTGACATAGTTCTAGCATCTACACGCCTCCTGTGTGTATATATATATATATATATATATATATATATATATATATATATATATATATATATATATATATATATATATGTAGGGGAAAAGGTGCCATTTGGCGTCCTGGCGTCCTGAACATTTGGCATCCTCAAGAAAGGCGTCCTCAATTATTATTTATTTTATTTTTATATTTTTACTGAAGAAAATAACATGAATTTTATTTTTATATTTTTGCTATCGAAAACAACATGCATTTATAAAAAAAAAATTATGTAATAAGTAGGGGCAAAGGTGCCATTTGGCATCCTGGCGTCCTTAACTTTTGGTGTCCTGAACATTTGGTGTCCTCAAGAAAGGGTGTTATTTGGCGTCCTCAATTACTATTTATTTTATTTTTATATTTTTGTTGAAAAAAATAACATGCAATTTTATTTTTATATTTTTGCTTTCGAAAATAACATGCATATATAAAAAAAATTATGTAGTAAGTAGGGGAAAAAGTCCCCGAACTGATATGAGAGAGGTCCACTGCATGACTCATCAACTGTCGCATGACTGATGAGATGAATCAGTATAAACTATCTGTTATTAATCCCACTTTATCGATAAGAGTCTGATTAGGAGGAGGAGACACCTTGCCGAACAGATCTGAACTGATATTAGAGAGTCCCACTGCGTGACTCAACCACAGCTGTGTGACTGATAAGAGTTGAAGCATTATAAACTATCTGTTATTAATCCAACTCTATCGATAAGAGTCTGATTAGGTATCTATATGTTATTAATCCCACTTTATCGATAAGAGTTTGATAAGGAGTGACGTCCCGCTATATAATGTATGAGTTTGGCGAGACGGACATCAGTTCACAGAACACGTAGCTATACTCTACAACATCCCGCCAGCAGAGATGTGTAATTCCAGCAGCTCCAGCAGCGGCAATGTCAGCTCGAGCAGTAGCGAACAGCCAATGCCATGGGATTTATTAATACCATTGGTGGCAAAGACATTGCGTAGTAGGAAGAGTAGCGCTAATGGCAGTAGAAGAAGAAGAAGAATCAGTGAGAGAGAGGTCAGAAAGGATCGAACCCGAGACCCATCTCTGCAGGAGAGAACACTACTCTCAGGTCTGGTAATAATAATAATAATAATAATAATAATAATAATAATAATAATAATAAAATTTTTCGTATATGATGCAACACCAGTCTACGTGAATATTGCCACTCTTTTTACATATAAAACTTTCCATTTTATAATTAAAAATTCACTACAGCTATTCCTATTTTGCAGCCTCTCCTAACACCCACACTACTCCTCTGCCAAGCGAAGCAGGGGTAACCTCTGTACGAGAGAACACAGCTACTCCTGTATCTGGTAAGAATAATTCATTTTGACCAGTCTCCATAAAATAAAACATTGTCACCTTTTACATATAAAACATTCTTTTGATACTTCTAAAATTCACCACAGCCACCCCTGTTTCGCAGCCTCCTCAACCTCCACTTCGAATGCCTTCGTCGCACCTCCACCACCGACCGTTGCACCTCCACCGAGTGAAGCAAATGGAATGGAAACATCTACAGCGAATGCTGGAAGACATTGTCGAGCAGGCGGTGCCAAACAGCGAGTGCCCCAGCAGCAGGAAGCACCGTTGCTTGACAGGGAAGGAGAGGTAGGCAACCGGATTGTGAGTCCCATCACATACTTGACTGCGGTGGGAACGCACGTCGATGTGACAATGGCGCTCAGACTTAACCGAATGCAACTCGCCGAGGAGGTTATACGCGCTCTCAACAACCTGAATGTAAATAGTGCCATGCTATACTTGTGCATTGTCATCAACAGAGAGAGAATGACGGGTGCCAGTGCCACTCGTGAAACTGGTACTTTTTACGTTAATACTCTACCAGTGTTAACATTGGTGGACACTGCTCGATGTGATAGACGAGGCTATCGAATATGTGGCGAGCAATCTGGAAGATAGACTAAACTTGAGTGAAGGTTCAGGTTGGCGCAGCACATCGTTGTGCAGTGTACAGATCAAGATCTCCCGGCGAGAACTGGTGAACATGGCCAATTTTCGAGAGTATCCCGCAGGAGTTAGGGGCGGTGGACAAATCGTTAACATCAATTCAGGGTACAACTGTGTCATTACAGCATTAGAAGCGTACAGCATACTCAAGGGAAATGATGATCCTAACCGCAACCTCACCTGAGATGTGAAAAGACGAATAAACTTGAAACGCTTCACCATTAAACACATGCCCGACCTACCTGTGAACAGGTCATGGGAAAGGGACAGAAAAAACACTGGACAGTGCATCTCGCTAGAAAGGGGGGCAACAAATCGTGTCCCCGACCAGTTCCTCTGCTGTTGATCACTGATGACCATGTCTCCATCATCAAGGATTTGCCAACCTTCGTAGATACTTTCCACCGTTTGAAATCAGGTAGGCATGACCATGTAGCGGGCGTGTGTTACAATTGCCTCACTCTCTTCAAAACTCCAGCCATTCACAACGCTCACACCCAAAGATGTTCAACCCGAACCACCATTCTATACCCTGAACCTGGCCAGTTTAAACAGTTCACCAAAGTGAAAGCGCTGAATAAAAGCTCACACATCGCCTTCCTAGATTTTGAGGCGTACAACAGACAGCCGGAAGAAGAAGATGAAAACCCGAGAATCATTTCGAAGCAGAAAGGGTACGCCTATTGCTATGTCATCATCGATGGCAGAAGTGGCGAATACTGCATACACAGAATAGGTGTAGGTGAACGGTGTGTCGACGATTTTCTCAATAAAATTGCGAGAGACTGGGCTGGGTGATGTGACAGGAAATTAAATGTGAAACAAGTTGAAAGATCCATGCCCGTTTTAGCGCATAATTTATCATATGATGCCGCCCTCATCTTGAAAGAAGCACCCGCCAAACAAAACTTTGAAATTTTGGAACGCCATGGGGGTACATTTTATGCACTGAAAATGGGTAACATCCGATTGATGGATAGTTTGA
Organism: Macrobrachium rosenbergii; assembly: GCA_039081455.1. Classification (NCBI taxonomy): domain Eukaryota; kingdom Metazoa; phylum Arthropoda; class Malacostraca; order Decapoda; family Palaemonidae; genus Macrobrachium; species Macrobrachium rosenbergii. Next base: position 7,258,385 of record JANJGK010000017.1, on the reverse strand, counting down.
ACATGATAAGAGGATCGCTATCCAGTCTCGCTTCGAGCCATATTAAACAGAAGGGATCACTGGAAATCACACGTCGGATGTTATCCAAATATCCTGACGAGTGCACAGAACTGGTTTTAAGTACGGGTAAACACTATTACCCCTATGGTTATGTCACAGGTTTCAACGTGTTGAGAAAAACAAGTGTCCCTCTTAAAGTGCATTTTAATTCCTCACTGATGGGGGAAAACATACCCGACGAAGGATACGAGCACGTCTGCAAAGTGTGGAAGGCTGCAAAGTGTACTAACCTGCTTGATTATACCATTTTATATTTGGTTATGGATGTGGGATTATTGTGCGATGTTTACTCAGCTTGGAAGAATGCCACTTACGCGCAATTTGGATTAGACCCGATCTATTATTTAACCTCTACCTCTCTCTCTCTAGTTGCATTTCTTCACTCTTCACGAACGTGCCTCCCCCTTATTTCTGATGGGGAAACTTACCAGTTGATTTCCAACAACATTAGAGGCGGTTTCTGCAGTCTAGTCCAAAGACACGCCATAGCCAACAATCCCGAGTTAAATCCTAATTTTAAAATGGGTGACAAACAATCATATACTCGTATATTATATGTTGATTTCACTAGTCTTTATCCCACAGTCATGAGCAGATATAAAATGCCTCTGGATGAAGTAACAGAGCTCTCCCCCGCCGAACTTGAGAGTTTTATCACCAGCGATATCACGAGCATCAATTCGCAGGAGGAATACGGTTACTTCATCCTCCTCAATACCAAGAAGGTTAGAGACAATGTCGACCTCCAGACTGATGACTTCCCTTTGGCCCTGCACCATATGAACGTGACTTTCCAACACCTCTCCCCATACACTAAAAGTCTATTGGAAAAATTCAATGTGAAGCTGCCTAAGAAGAATGTCAAACTGGTGGGTACACATTTGCCAATGTGCAACCATCTGATCTGTCTTCCACTTTTACAAACACTGATAAGACTCGGGTTGGAAGTGGAGAGGATAAGGAAAGTTTGCAAGTTCAAGCAGGGATATCATTTGAGGGAATACATCACTGAGAATGCAGAGAGGAGAGCGAAAGAAACGGACCCCGACAAGAGGAACACCATCAAAATCTTGATGAATGGTTTTTTTGGTGTAACCATTAAAAACCCTTTAAACTATTCCACCAGGACTGTTGTTACCACCAACGAAACCTCGCTGCTTAGAAATGTGTCTAAGCATACATACAAATCTTTTGAGAGGTTGGAGGAATATCAGTACATTGTGAATCACTGCAAGGAGACTGTCAAAGCTGAATCCCTGATCTATATTGGATTCAGCATACTGGATCTGGCAAAGGACATGATGTACAAGTTCCGTCACGACATTCTTCAAAAACTGTATGGCGGGAGAGTTGAGCTTCTGTACACTGACACCGACAGTTTGATCTCCCTGGAAACGGACGATCTCACACGCGAATTGAAGGATGTGCTCAAATCCCATTTGGATTTGAGTAACTTCCCTAAAACTCACACAGCGTATGACAGTTCGCGCCAGGGAAAACTCGGACTTGTTAAAGTCGAAACAGGAGCTGAACTCACCAGAGAATTCATCGGTGTTAAACCTAAAGTGTATTCTTACGAAACACAAAACAGTCTGTGCAATACTTTAAAGGGGATTCAAAGTTGCAGGCAAAAAACCATTACTCATGGTCAATACCTGGATGTAATAAAAAATAATGAGATTGCGCACACTACAGTGCACAATTTGCAGATGATGCAGGGAACAATGTGTCACACCCAGCAGAGAAAGGTAACTCTATGTCCTTTAGAGGACAAGAGATATTACCTCACTCCATTTAAATCTTTCGCTTACGGACATCCACAGATTGCAGTGAGCGAGTTAGAGGAAGCTGTTAGCGAAGATGATGACACATTACCTCGAGCACCATCGCCGCCCTTCCCCCCACCTATGCCAAGTACATCCAGAATTCCCGATGTACAACCTTTTACTCTGGCGATTCAGTACCCCCGGATAAAAGGTTGTTCTAAAAGACGGAGAGTGGACAGCAAATTGGTGGATGAGCAACAGCAGCAGCAGCAGCAGCAGCAGCAGCAGCAGCAGCAGCAACAGCAGCAGCAGCAGCTGTTGCAACCTACATGGGCCAAGAAAAGATGGCTGAGCTTTAGTAGATGCGTGTGAGAAGAATGTACAGTTTTTCAATTAATGTAAATATGTACCATAGTATGAGTATACACGTCACTCACTCAGCCTAAATGCCTTGTTTGTATATATATATACATATATATATATATATATATATATATATATATATATATATATATATATATATATATATATATATATATATATATATATATATATATATATATATATATATATATATATATATATATATATATATATATATATATATATATATATATATATATATATATATATATATATATATATATATATATGTATGTATATGTAATTTTCAAATAATGTAAATATGTTTTATAGTCAGAGTATTTGCATCACTCACTCTGTGAATAAAAAAAAAACAAATGCTCGCTTGCATATAACCATCACCAGCTAAAAAATATGCACATGTATATACCCTGTAATATATACATATGTCAATAAAAAACGTTATTTATTAAAATTAATTTTCTCTACAACCTTCATTTTTCTCTACAACCTTCACCTTAATATATAACAACACGCAGATCATCGCATCCTCTCAGTACACCTTGAACTTTAAACATGGAAGCTGGTCCTTTCCAAGGAGAAATCTTAAACCTTTTCGCTGTTCCTGCGCGGATTGTCATAGCAGGTTTCAGTAATAGTGGCTAATCTGTGTTGTGTCAAAACATAATAGAAATGTATGAGGCTAACTTTCACTGTATTTTATATTGCAGGGTGAGTGAACACCCTCTGGAAAGTCATCACACCATAAGCACCAAATTAAAAGTATCCAAAGAGATATTGAACCCTTTCGATTACACGGAAAGAGGAGTGGAGGGTGGTAGTAAAGGACTGTTATTTGTACTTGATGATTGTTTTCGTGACCCAAGCATTCACTGCCGGACGGCATTCGAATAAATTGGTGATCTTCATAACCCAGAACGTGTTTCACTCGGGTAAATTCAGTAGGAGCGTCAGTCTCAATTGCTCCCATTACATCCTCATGAAGAATCATGGCATTGGTCGAATTGAAACTTTGGGCAGGCAATTGTTCGGTCGGCGGAGAGGTGTGGAGTTTTCTGACTTATACAAAAAAGCTTTAACGCATAACCGATACGGTTATCTATTAGTAGACTTCACACCGTCAACACCTGAATTGTTGCAGCTCGGAACGAATATTCTCGGAGAGACCTTATATCAAATCGCGTACAAATATGACTGAAGAACAGTTGCGACTGCTTAGGGATTTATATGGCAATGTGACACAACCACCATGTTTCAGCGGTGTGAATGCACTACTCAAAGCAATGAGGAAGGTAGACAAAAACGTGATTAGAGCAGACGTCGTTAATTTTTTAAAGAGTCAACCTTCATATACCTTGCACAAGAGCATGCACAAACGTTTCCTTAGAAGGAAAATCATATCAACTAAACCTCGAGCAGCGGCCAGCACGGATTTGGCGGACATGTCGAATCTGGCTTGACACAATGAAGGTTATAAATATCTCCTAATTTTCATTGATCAATTTTCGAGGTTTTTACGCATTCTCCCCTTGAAAAAGAGGGATGGCCTTACTGTGTGCAATGCGCTAAAAACGATTATAGAATCTACATATTTTTCAGGTCTGTCTCGCCTGAATAGTGATGAAGGTAAGGAATTTATTAACCGGCATGTAAGGAATTATCTGAAAAGTAAAAATGTATTGTTATATAGCGTCTATTCACGGGAAATTAAAGCTTCTATAGCTGAAAGGGTGATAAGAACTAATAAAAACCGCATATACAGATACCTCACACACAACAACACGTTGAAATATATCGATGTTCTGTGAGACATAGTTAACAGTTATAACAACTCACCGCACCAGAGTTTGGGGCAGGGACGCACACCCGAGGAGGTAAACGCTATGAGATGCAAAGCGGACATTAAAAATCAATTCTCGAGAATGTATAAAAACGCTTTTCCCACAAAGAATCGCGTCACTTCATCCTTGAACATTGGAGACACCGTACGTATAGCTGACGAAAACCGGAACGCAGTTTTCGGGAGGGGGTATACTGTTGAAAACACTCTAGAAATGTTTAATGAAAATGAAAATAATTAATAATTTCCCATATTTTGGTAATCATAGAATCAACTAAAAACGATTATTAAATAAAATTATCTAAAAATGAAAAAAGTCCCGTAGGGTGGGTCTGCCCAGACCCAACTTGCACCAGATAGGGTTAAGAGACTGGCCAGTCTTGGAGGCCTTTGGGCCTCATCCTTGAAGTTCTTGGGCCCTCTCCAGGCCTGCTTCCCCAGCCTGGCAGGATACCTGCCTTCCTCCGAGGAAGCAGCCTCTGGGTCGGACCCTTCCCTTCAAGGCTGCCCTCAAGAGACTGGCCAGCCTAGGAGGACTTTGGGTCTCATCCTTGAAGTTCTTGGGCCCTCTCCAGGCCTGCTTCCCCAGCCTGGCAGGATACCTGCCTTCCTCCGAGGAAGCAGCCTCTGGGTCAGACCCTTCCCTTCAAGGCTGCCCTTAAGAGACTGGCCATCCTTGGAGGACTTTGGGCCTCATCCTTGAAGTTCTTGGGCCCTCTCCAGGCCTGCTTCCCCAGCCTGGCAGGATACCTGCCTTCCTCCGAGGAAGCAGCCTCTGGGTCGGACCCATCCCTTCAAGGCTGCCCACCCATCCCTTCAAGGCTGCCCTCAAGAGACTGGCCAGCCTTGGAGGACTTTGGGTCTCATCCTTGAAGTTCTTGGTCCCTCTCCAGGCCCGCTTCCCCAGCCTGGCAGGATACCTGCCTTCCTCCGAGGAAGCAACCTCTGGGTCAGACCCTTCCCTTCAAGGCTGTCCTTAAGAGACTGGCCAGCCTAGGAGGACTTTGGGCCTCATCCTTGAAGTTCTTGGACCCTCTCCAGGCCTGCTTCCCCAGCCTGGCAGGATACCTGCCTTCCTCCAAGGAAGCAACCTCTGGGTCGGACCCTTCCCTTCAAGGCTGCCCTCAAGAGACTGGCCATCCTTGGGGGACTTTGGGTCTCATCCTTGAAGTTCTTGGGCCCTCTCCAGGCCCGCTTCCCCAGCCTGGCAGGATACCTGCCTTCCTCTGAGGAAGCAGCCTCTGGGTCAGACCCTTCCCTTCAAGGCTGCCCTTAAGAGACTGGCCATCCTTGGAGGACTTTGGTCCTCATCCTTGAAGTTCTTGGGCCCTCTCCAGGCCTGCTTCCCCAGCCTGGCAGGATACCTGCCTTCCTCCGAGGAAGCAGCCTCTGGGTCGGACCCTTCCCTTCAAGGCTGCCGTCAAGAGACTGGCCATCCTTGGAGGACTTTGGGTCTCATCCTTGAAGTTCTTGGGCCCTCTCTAGGCCCGCTTCCCCAGCCTGGCAGGATACCTGCCTTCCTCCGAGGAAGCAGCCTCTGGGTCAGACCCTTCCCTTCAAGGCTGCCCTTAAGAGACTGGCCATCCTTGGAGGACTTTGGGCCTCATCCTTGAAGTTCTTGGGCCCTCTCCAGGCCTGCTTCCCCAGCCTGGCAGGATACCTGCCTTCTTCCGAGGAAGCAGCCTCTGGGTCGGACCCTTCCCTTCAAGGCTGCCCTCAAGAGACTGGCCATCCTTGGAGGACTTTGGGCCTCATCCTTGAAGTTCTTGGGCCCTCTCCAGGCCTGCTTCCCCAGCCTGGCAGGATACCTGCCTTCCTCCGAGGAAGCAACCTCTGGGTCAGACCCTTCCCTTCAAGGCTGTCCTTAAGAGACTGGCCAGCCTAGGAGGACTTTGGGCCTCATCCTTGAAGTTCTTGGGCCCTCTCCAGGCCTGCTTCCCCAGCCTGGCAGGATACCTGCCTTCCTCCGAGGAAGCAGCCTCTGGGTCGGACCCTTCCCTTCAAGGCTGCCCTCAAGAGACTGGCCATCCTTGGGGGACTTTGGGTCTCATCCTTGAAGTTCTTGGGCCCTCTCCAGGCCCGCTTCCCCAGCCTGGCAGGATACCTGCCTTCCTCTGAGGAAGCAGCCTCTGGGTCAGACCCTTCCCTTCAAGGCTGCACTTAAGAGACTGGCCATCCTTGGAGGACTTTGGTCCTCATCCTTGAAGTTCTTGGGCCCTCTCCAGGCCTGCTTCCCCAGCCTGGCAGGATACCTGCATTCCTCCGAGGAAGCAGCCTCTGGGTCGGACCCTTCCCTTCAAGGCTGCCGTCAAGAGACTGGCCATCCTTGGAGGACTTTGGGTCTCATCCTTGAAGTTCTTGGGCCCTCTCTAGGCCCGCTTCCCCAGCCTGGCAGGATACCTGCCTTCCTCCGAGGAAGCAGCCTCTGGGTCAGACCCTTCCCTTCAAGGCTGCCCTTAAGAGACTGGCCATCCTTGGAGGACTTTGGGCCTCATCCTTGAAGTTCTTGGGCCCTCTCCAGGCCTGCTTCCCCAGCCTGGCAGGATACCTGCCTTCTTCCGAGGAAGCAGCCTCTGGGTCGGACCCTTCCCTTCAAGGCTGCCCTCAAGAGACTGGCCATCCTTGGAGGACTTTGGGCCTCATCCTTGAAGTTCTTGGGCCCTCTCCAGGCCTGCTTCCCCAGCCTGGCAGGATACCTGCCTTCCTCCGAGGAAGCAGCCTCTGGGTCAGACCCTTCCCTTCAAGGCTGCCCTCAAGAGACTGGCAAGCCTTGTAGGCTTTTGGGGCCAATCCTTAAAGGGCTTGGGCCCTTTCCATGGGAAGGGTCAGACCCATAGGCTGCTTCCTTGGAGGAAGGAAGCGGCATCTGGGTCGGACCCTTCCCTTCAAGGCTGCCCTCAAGAGACTGGCCATCCTTGGGGGACTTTGGGTCTCATCCTTGAAGTTCTTGGGCCCTCTCCAGGCCCGCTTCCCCAGCCTGGCAGGATACCTGCCTTCCTCCGAGGAAGCAGCCTCTGGGTCAGACCCTTCCCTTCAAGGCTGCCCTCAAGAGACTGGCAAGCCTTGTAAGCTTTTGGGGCCAATCCTTAAAGGGCTTGGGCCCTTTCCATGGGAAGGGTCAGACCCATAGGCTGCTTCCTTGGAGGAAGGAAGCGGCCTCTGGGTCGGACCCTTCCCTTCAAGGCTGCCCTCAAGAGACTGGCCATCCTTGGGGGACTTTGGGTCTCATCCTTGAAGTTCTTGGGCCCTCTCCAGGCCCGCTTCCCCAGCCTGGCAGGATACCTGCCTTCCTCCGAGGAAGCAGCCTCTGGGTCAGACCCTTCCCTTCAAGGCTGCCCTCAAGAGACTGGCAAGCCTTGTAGGCTTTTGGGGCCAATCCTTAAAGGGCTTGGGCCCTTTCCATGGGAAGGGTCAGACCCATAGGCTGCTTCCTTGGAGGAAGGAAGCGGCCTCTGGGTCGGACCCTTCCCTTCAAGGCTGCCCTCAAGAGACTGGCCATCCTTGGGGGACTTTGGGTCTCATCCTTGAAGTTCTTGGGCCCTCTCTAGGCCCGCTTCCCCAGCCTGGCAGGATACCTGCCTTCCTCTGAGGAAGCAGCCTCTGGGTCAGACCCTTCCCTTCAAGGCTGCCCTCAAGAGACTGGCCATCCTTGGAGGACTTTGGGCCTCATCCTTGAAGTTCTTGGGCCCTCTCCAGGCCTGCTTCCCCAGCCTGGCAGGATACCTGCCTTCTTCCGAGGAAGCAGCCTCTGTGTCGGACCCTTCCCTTCAAGGCTGCCCTCAAGAGACTGGCCATCCTTGGAGGACTTTGGGCCTCATCCTTGAAGTTCTTGGGCCCTCTCCAGGCCTGCTTCCCCAGCCTGGCAGGATACCTGCCTTCCTCCGAGGAAGCAGCCTCTGGGTTGGACCCTTCCCTTCAAGGCTGCCCTCAAGAGACTGGCCATCCTTGGAGGACTTTGGGCATCATCCTTGAAGTTCTTGGGCCCTCTCCAGGCCTGCTTCCCCAGCCTGGCAGGATACCTGCCTTCTTCCGAGGAAGCAGCGTCTG
>JANJGK010000017.1:7219745-7247688 GCA_039081455.1 Macrobrachium rosenbergii | reverse complement strand
TTGACGTTCAGACAACTGGGATCGTAGATTTTGGAAATGTATTATTTGTAACATGAAGCAGATTTTCTTCGTAACAATAACAATAAAGATAACAGTAATAACAATAATAACGGAATATTGCTTATACTAAGTTGATATACGGTTCGTTCTTATCTTACGCACCACTGACTGAACAGATTTCATTACACTAATTATATCAGTTAGTTCAGAAAATACGCTAATAATTATAAAGTGCGTTTCCTGTTGGCAAAAAAAAAATATTAACAATATTAATAAGCAGTTTTCCTCCAAGAAAATTATAGCAGATTCACACCCATAAGACAGGAATCCTCTCATATTTCAGGTTGATTCTTTGAGCTGTAGTAATATCATTCATTCTTCAGGTGAACAGCCAAGCATTCTTTACATCATTGTACAGAATTGTCACCATTCAGTTATTTTTCAAGACCAACAAACATGCATTTACTTGTTTTTTTTTTTTTTTTCTTAAATATTTGTTTTCATAATTTGGTCTTCCTGTAAAGTGTCTTAACCTTATCAATCAACTTTCATGTATAATCAGCGGTATTAAATGCAAAAATTGAAAAATTAAGACAAGAATCTGCATTAATGAAAAAAAAATCTTAAAAATATTTGATAAAATATGCTATATTAAGTCAGCTTTGCTGCAGGTTTTTTATTCGTATTAGAAAACTATTTTGCTTTATTTTCACAGCATCATTTGTGAAAAAACGAAGGAAATGTGAATGATTGCACCTTCACACTGAAGCAAAACTACAAGGTACGTTTAGCAATGTGTCATAGTATTTTGTTGCAAGAGTGACAAATTTGTTTTTCATTAATTCGCCTCTCAGACAAAAAGCAGAAGAGCTTAAGGCATGGCAACTAAGATATTGAAGCTGGTAAAGTAATGAACCCTATGGGTGAATTAGTAATATAAAAATGAATAAATATACAGTATATACTCTATGAATCTGTTTCATTTACTAAATAAAACGACATTTTAATCTTATCAATTCAAAGCTTGGATTCTGCGTAGTAATTTGTAAAGAATCTCTACTAAGAAATCTCTGAACACGTCTTTTATTGAATGAGTCTGCTTGTTCATTAATGCCAGTCTAGGTGTTGACAATTAAAAATGAATAAGAAAGAAAAAACCGAACTCGAAATAATTCAGCGTCTTTCAGTATTCCCTGTTTTGGTCATTTCAGGACAAAGTTAGATTCAACTTAAGTTCATAAGTAAAACGCATATTTTGCCTGTAAGATTGCCACTTAATAAGGCAGACGTGAATTTCATCTTCATTTATCACAGGACAATGGAATAAATTTGGAAAATTAGCTGAGGACATACAGGGTCTATTATCATATTTTCTCGATAAAGATATTTCATGTCTAGAGGAGCATTCAAAAGATTACATGAAGAGAGACGCCCTTTGCAGAAGTAAAGAGGACCCATTACTCTAATGGTGTTTCATTATTACGTGGATCTATCGTACAGAGTATCAAGGAAGTTAACTATTGTCTAAGTGGGGGATCATGATTTCGTTAATGACCCTTGATCCAGGAATCCAATGATATTACACTCACAAGTACGACCAGGATCTTAGAGAATTACTAAACATATAATTAACTAATTTCTCATTGTGTGTTAATGTTACTGTAATTATTAGGAAGCTAGTCAACGGAAACTACCAAACGTAATCAATTCCAGTTGTTATGTTCTGTACTTGAAATAACGTAGCTAAATTGCAAATTTGCCTTACTTCACTGACTGGAATATCTATCATGCTACTTGCTACAGTAACAATACCTCACACGCCGTAATTACTAGCTTTACACCTGCCAGTACCTACTTGCTCACTTATTCTCAAACATAGGACTGCATTCCAAGTTATATATCTTTAGCCAGTACAATGTTGGGTGTAACTGCTTATACTCATATACTGAAGTTTATCATTTCTGAGGTCAGAAAGCTTGGCCTAATACCTATCATTAAAGTAATTGCATATTAAGGTATGCTGATGGAATTCGATTAGATATTATGGTATGTAAATAATAATAATCACAGTACCACATAACATTATCAGTTAGGGAAATGGCCCGCTTTCAATTTGACCAAATTCAGTTGTCAATAGTGCTCAATACGCCATTGAGCATAAGAGTTCTCTTTTTCTTTTTTGTAAATCGAATATCAAAAATAGCCATTATCCTTTGCTGAGTATATAAGTATAAGAGATATAATGATGAATCGCTTTGCCGAATACAACCGCCTATTGAGCTGGTGCCTTATCATCAGTAGTAGTTTATCTAATAGTCTGTTTGCAATGTGCTTTTGAAAGGCTGTTATGCACTAACGTTATTGAAAGGTTCACCCAAACAATTGGAAGAGTTTTTACAATAGAAATGTCTTGAAATTCAGCTAACGTATTTAGGTGCACTTCAAACTGCTAATGAGCTATTCGAAGTATTGAGCAGTTAGAGAAAACCCCTAAGAATGAAAAATGTTTTTTTTTTTTTTTTTTTTTTTTGACAGTCTTTGTTCGATTACATCTGAAAGCCTCTACGAAAATCAGTCTTCCTTTTGATGCTTCCAGGAACCACGTCAAATCAAGTCTCTGCCTAAAGCTGTTTTTTTATGAGACCAGCTTCTGGGGATATTAAATCAATTTAGCAAGGCTTCGAGCATTCTTTTAGGATTTTATTAAGAAGAAAATAAGGAAAGTGAAAATCTGGGGTAAGGATATGTTTGTCCCTTCTAATTTAAGAATAGATAACATTGATATTATAATGCAGAAGCATTTTCACAACGTAGAGGGATACTGAATATGTGAAAGGCTATTTTCGCTTTCATTTCGTGTGCCTAGACTCTAAGATATATAACTGCAAATGTGTACTATCTTGAAAGGTTTTCATAAATAGAAGATATCACGAATTACAGAAGGATAAAGAGCTAATTAAGGAGGGAGCAATTATTTTAAGTGTCAACATGTGCAGTGAAACTTTTTTAAAGGTTTATTAGTTCTTGTTGCTATTTATCGTTTACATTAAATCGAAAAATATAATAGGAAGATTCAATGCACTTTTACCCTAGAACAACTTCCATTGTATTTTAATAATTTTTTTTTTATATTTTAATTTAATCAATTACTAATTTATCTTTTTTTTCTAATAACTGATCTGTTCTTTCTGTGAATGGCCCCCTGTAGGCTTGCTCTATATGAATATGGGTTTATCTCACGAATCATTATCATCATCACCATCATCAATATCATCATAATAATAATAAATTTCAAGATTTCATAAAACGTTTTAATGAAATCCTTATAATGTACTACAACATATTATCAGCGGATAGTGTGTGTCCATTTTTTTTTCTGGGGCCTTTTAGGGAAAGTGCACAGGAGATAAAAAAATGTAGCACACAATGAGGAAATATTTTACCCTTTCGTCCGGCATTATTTGACACATCTCGATTTTGTTTTTGTTTTTTTCATTCACCTTATGGACAAGAAAAAATGAACTTTTATAGTTCAATTTAAACATTCAGGGCTTATCATTGGCCTTACTGGGAAATGTTTCTATTGTGAGACTTCTTCTAGCTTCTCGCGTTACCAAAAATAAAATAAAAAGTCTTACAAAATTCGTCCTTTTGTACGACGCTACGATAAATTATTCACTTTTACAAATATTTATTAGGCTTAACTACTGATGCCTATTTGTTAGGCTTAACCACTGATGCCAAGTTAAAATTCCTCAAGAGTTTTCATTCATAAATCTCTGGAAGTAAGATAAAACCTTTCTCGTCAGTGTCATATCTAAATCTCTCTTTCCGATGAGAAAGAGGATATATTTTTGGCGCTAGGTACACAAAAGCAGAAATGCACTGACAAATGTTTGTTCGAGAAAAGGTTTTTAGATTCACAAATGCGATCGCTTTTTTTGAATAACACAAAATTACACGCACACACACAGACATTGAGTGCGTGTGTATGTGTGTGTGTGTGTGTGTGTATGCCTGTGTGTTTAGCATCCTTACCCCTCAGCTGATAGCTCTTCAACTACTACTGGGGATAATTACGGTAATTACTGGAATAAGCCTAGTAAATCTCATCCCAAAAGGTTTTTTTTTTTTTTTCGCGCTTGAGTTCAAGGGCATATTTCTTCACTGAAGTGGCCACCTAGAGCATGGAACGAGAGAAAGTAAAATTTCCGCTGGCATTTTATGGAAGTCAGTACTCAGGCAACCTGTCTATTACAGTGTTATTACATGCTTAACGAGACTATACGAAAAGTTAAAAATGATGGATGACGTAAGTAAACTCCATTAATAATGATAAATTCCACTATTTATTGAACCGACACTGAACTGAGATAGAATGTAAATACACATTTTGAATACTTTTTAACCTAATTTTTACATTGCACAAAAAATGGTTATATTACCAGTAATGAGAGGCATTATACGGAGAACTCTCTATATATTTACATTAAATACATTCAGCTAAGAATAAACAATACACTTTATATAAAAGGTGCATTTCCTTTGAGATATCATGGGAAATCTGACAGTGACCATCTCCCCCATCAATTCAACATTTAGTTTCATTAAAACCTAGAGAAAGTTGGAGGAAAATGAAAGGAATGGGAAATTTGAAGAAATCTTACTAGTTGATAGGTCATGGTCTCTATTTAATCATGCAGTGCTTCTTACCCTTGTCTGACCCCCACCACCCCCTGTAGTAAGGCTTCACAGTCCAGCACCTTTTAACATATGGTGGTCAACTGTTGCTTTCAATATCTCTCTTCATATATTAAAATTAATTCAATAAAAAGATAAATAAATAAATAAAGAATATATATACATACATATACACACACACACACACACACGCACACACACACACACACACACATATATATAATATATATATAATATATATATATAGTATACTATATATATATATATATAATATATACTATATATTATAACATTAAAGGATATTTCATTGGAAACAATTGTAGCTACATAATTATTTGTATATATCTACGGACTTCAGCCTTTTTCATGCGGTTGGTACATAATAGCTTAGGCATAATGAAAATTATATATATATATATATATATAATATATATATATTATATAATATATATATATATATATACTAATATAAAGTATATATATATATAAACACACACACATTATATAATATAATAATATAATATATTATATATATACATATGTAGTGTGTAACTGAATCACGAATATATGGAATGTGATGAATGTATAAATAAAGGCAAATGCCACGAAGGAAAAATGAAACAATGGAGCGGTTACTAGGCCTTTCAACACAAGGTCCTTTATTAGCAGACTGATGAAAAATATAAAAATAAGTTTACAGGAAAAGCTCGCATAATTGACAGGTGACATACGGATATCCTGAGAGGGTGGGGATTATAAGGAACAGATACACCTGGAATCCAACACAGTTGCAGAATTAGTGGAACACTACCCAAAACAAAGGTAAATCTTTTGAGAGGTTTTACAAAGGATTTGGGCCCATCCGGCTCAATAGCAGGGAGGAGTCAATTAAAGGATTATACAGGGGAAGAGACTAACCACCATAAATGACCCTGGAATGAATAAGCCTGATTACATATTTATAAAAAGTACAGCACATTTTCTCCTTTTGGAAAACAATAAAGATTTTTGCAAAATGACCTTTAAAGAAACTATTAAGCATACGAATACATAAAAAACACATATATAAGGAATACTAATTAGTAATTAAGTCAGTGATTTTATCTTTAAGGTCATTCTTGAACATTTTGCTAATAATCCTCACCCTCAGGGTTATCTGCATGCCCATCTCTCGATTATACGAGCTTTCTTGCAACCTTTATTCTCATATTTTTTCATCAGTCTGCTAGTAAAAGACTGTATGTCGAAAGGCCTAGCAACCACTCCATTGTTTCATTTTTCCTTCGTGGCATTTGCCTTTATTTATACACATACTCACACACACACACACACACACACACACACACACATATATATATTATATACTATATAATTATATATTTATATTATAATATATATATATATACATACATATAATATATATATTATATATATATATATATTATATATATATTATACTATATATAGAGAGAGAGAGAGAGAGACGAAGAGAGACGAGAGACGACGACGAAGAGAGAGAGAGACGACGAGAGAGAGAGAGAGAGTGAGAGAGAGAGAGAGGAGAGAGAGAGAGAGAGAGATGTGCAACGTTATAAAGATGAAGACTTTTCATAACTGTAAATACACTGGTGTATGCACGCCGAAATTAATGAGAATGAATTAAGAACCTTTCCTACTACTTTCACTTTAAACAAACAAAATGACAAATTTCCTCCCTATTTTCGAGCCAGGATTTGTTTATGATTGAACCCCCGAGTTGATGTTGTCCAAGAGGAAAACTTGTAGGCGTAGAAAGTAGGACACCAGACAAGATTAACTCTGCCATAAATGGTTGCCGGTTGGCTCTTACTGAAAACCAATATTAGGGCTTCTTATCCCTGGCCATTTGTACTTTCCTCGCAGCATTTATCAAAGAAATCTTCTCTCGCCGAAGTATTTTTTTCTCTGCGCACAATATTCTTAAAGAGAGTGTGGAGGACGGAAAGATATATATATATATATATATATATATATATATATATATATATATATATATATATATATATATATATATATATATATATATATATATATATATATATATATATATATAATGGATAGAAATAAAAATGAAATGTAAGAATTAACAAGCATAGCTTCTGTAACCCAAGACTGCCAGACAGAGAGTGAGTTTATATAGCTATAGGCCCCTCCCAAATGTTTCCTTTAAATCATCACTCATTGTAGCTCAGCAACTGTTCGGATCCAAAACACCATTTTATGCAAGTTTACAAAAGAATGAAAAAAAATTATCCTTTGATCTGTTGGGAATTTGATTTTATTAAAAAAAGTTTATTAATTTTTTATTTTCTACCAGTAATTAAACAGTTGTTAAGTTTAGTCCGACCTCTGTTGAGTCAAAGTATAGAATTTCGAATATGCGGTGTAAAATTAAACTAACAGTACAACGCCATGTGAACCGTGTATTTACCTAAATAAATTTTATGGATGGCGTCTGTTTGAACGATTATGAAAATCAGCAAATTGCTTCCGTACCCAGGAGACCTCCTTACTCCAAAGACCGACTCAATCTACGTATGTGGAAGAAAACCTCCTGACACAAGTTTTAAAGCATTTAGCGATGAAACTCTTCCTTTTTGATATGCGCCCTTTCCATATAAATGGCACCAAAAAGCCTTCATGGAATGAAGGTGGGAAATTCGTGCTCACAAATGCTAGAACGGTGAATGGGGTGACTTTTGGTAAAACGATTTTCGTGATGATAAAATTAGTTAAAGAGGATATACTGTTTGTATATAATCGTCAAATATTACAGGATTAACATGTAAAAATCCGGGACAAGAGCAGTCAAGTAAAATGTGAAAAGTCTATTATTATTCACAATGTACTCCTATAACAATATACCATATCTTTTTTTATATCCGATTTTAGCTGATATTTATACCTGTTTTATATGCAAGGACCACTGAACATTTAATATATACATAATAAATTTTAGACAGGTTGTCAGAAACACAAAGAATTGGGAAACTTCCCCTTGGCAATATAGAGAAACCTTTGGTGTGGAGAGAAATCTCCCCGTGCTCCACTTGATCATCAGGCGCTGGAAGAGAAATGCGACACTAGGTCTAATTAAGCGTTTTATGGCGCGTCTCCGACAAACAACGCTGAATTACGCCTTTGTATTATTTATGTCGGTAGCCGTAATACCTTTCTGAGGCATCGTTATTATTTAGACATTAAGTTATAAAAAATAATGCATTACTAATCATATGACTGGTTCTCCTCGAACATTTCCATGACAATTTTCTGTGGGTGCGTTCTCTGACACACTTTTTCCTTCCTCGCTTTTGATATCTATTTTCCATCTCGAAAATGACCCTTGTTCGGATAGGTCACGCATTAGCTTCGCGATTCAGTCCATCGTTCATCGAGTTCAGTATCAGAAATACGATGATTCATTTGTAACGAATGAATACTGTAAGTTAGTTGGTGATGATAAAAAACAGTAATGAATTGTGGTCCACGCACAAGGGACATTATCGGATCATAATAATTCAGTTCTCCAGTTTGCAGTAAATTAGGATAATTACGGCTAGCTTCCTGTTTGAATCAGTTTTCATCAGTCCCTCACAAGCCAGTGCGTCATGCAGTTCGATTGCTGACACTGTGATATTGGTAGCTATCGAAAAACTTAATTTTGTTAGCGAATCCCTTTGACTTTAAAATATGTGATTCGTTTGGGGCACTGCGGTCACCTTGCTTTTCGTTTCTCAGGATCCTGAATAGGATACCCATATGGTATTTGATGAATAGTAAAGAATCTAATCTAAGTCGATAGTTTCCCCTAAAAGTGGCATTGTTATTAGTATTCGAAATTTTTAAACTTCGAGATTTTGGCTCCAGGTTTTATCCTTCGTAGTTTCCAACGGTTAAGGTTTAAAACGATAATTGAAAGACATAATCTTAGGGGCAGTAAACCCATCTTAGATTTTGTTGAAAAAGTTGGCTGAAAATGCATCAGAAATTCATAGAAGCAACCGGTGTTGAGTTATAAAAACACATGTCTTTACGACGTAGTAATAATTCATTAATAGAAACTGATATTCCCGGTAATCTCTTTCGCTTAAAAAAAAGGAGAGGGAATAGAAATAATAGAAATATATGGTTACGTTCAGTATATCATGTCAGTACAGCTTTTTTTTATTATTTAATAATAAAAAAAATACTTTCACTTGTTCTTATTATTTATAATTCCCGTGATTCTACATCTTACAGGTTTCACTCCCCTAGCAAAAGGATTAATGAAGATAGATACCTACAATTATAACGGAAGCTTTTCATCAGCTGCATCAAATAATCACAACAGTCTTTCTTTATTCATTGTTTTTTTTTTTTTGTAAATGCATATCGTGAACGACGGAACCATCAGAAATTCATATAAAATAAAATACAGATAATGGGTTTAAATCCTATTCCTGCTAACTATATTTGAATCTCCAGTATTATCTTTATTAAGGTCCGAGATAGTAAACTTCGAGTTCATTATCTGTAGGTTTCATTTTAAAAGACGTCGGAGTCAAAGCTCTCAACCAGTGCCTACGGTTTGACCTGAGCAGGCTGCGCATCTCTAATTAACCTGTCTGGGCCAGTAAATCGAATCTACCTTCGCGAAAGCAGCTGTTTTGCTTTCAATTCAAGTATTAGCCTCGTAACATACCTATGTTACGAAGTCTAGCCGAAAAGGACTTTGAAGGCTTTAGTTCCCATTGACAATGTCCTGGACGAAAAGGATTTTCTCTGATCTGCTGGTGCATATATATTTATAATATCCTTCCCTCTTTTCTGAAATATTGCCATAATAGAGAAAATAAACCAGTAAACACATTGTAAGGATAAACTATTCAGAGATAATGCTGACTTTTGCTTCTTCAATAATACGTTTTAGTAAAATTTTTCATCAGAAATAGGCTACCTAAAGTATATAAAGCATTTGTTGAAATGTATACTTTTCATTTTTCTTACTAAGGAACAAAGAAAGTCCAGTTATAACCAAAAATTAGACTACGCTCTAAATTCATCACACCGAGGGCATAAAAAAAATAACAGGAGAGAGAAAATTAAAAAAAACAAAGCACATTCATTTTAAACACTAAATTATCCATAGTCAGCAGTCCTTTTATTAATAAATTTGTTTCATAGTTTGTACATAACATAGAACAACATTAGAGCTATAGTTATGATTACAAGGTTGGAATTAAACCAAGTCTGCATAATGTAAAACAAATTATCACAAAAGCAGACAAGGAATTTTGTTCTCTTGCAAGTTCCATTTATCGAGGCTGTTTTCGGGACGAATGCGGGAGATGGGGAAAATGGGATATCACAGTGAGGAAAAATTTTTTCCCATGTCCGCCGCCATTGTCATTAAAGTGACGCCCTTTCTCTATTTTCCGTTCGGATTATGGCGAGAGACAAAAATCTTTTTTTCACTTTCCACATTTAGTGCCGCCTTTTCGTTTTTTTTTTGTTTTTTTTTTATACTGCAACTGGTGGGTCTTTCCTGGCATCCCTCCATGGAACCACGAAAACTCTATCTTTAACGCTTAGGTATCTGTATGTATTTATAAAATTTCTCTCGTAATTTTTCTACATATATTTTGAAGTCTTTGTGACCAGGGGCATAACATATAAATTTTGAACTGCAGTGTCCCTTTCATATATATATATATATATATATATATATATATATATATATATATATATATATATATATATATATATATATATATATATATATATATATATATATATATATATATATATATATATATATATATATATATATATATATATATATATATATATATATAATATATATATATATATATATATATATATATATATATATATATATATATATATATATATATATATATACGCATACACATATGCGCGTGTATGTGTAAGTCATTTATGACAAGAGTACTGAGGTCTCTCACCCATGAGACTTTTGAAAACAGTATATCATTTTGGTAGGGGTACTGTTGGTTTTTCTTGTTCCTATAAAAAATGCTGTTGTCCTGTGCCTAACTGACAGAGCCTTTGTTCTTCACTTTCAGTTTTTCAGTATTGTCTTGAGTTACCAGAGGTTTCAGCCTGACATATGTACGAAAACAAATAGGGAATTTTTTCATACAAATCAGATAAGGTCAATCTACAGTAACAATATGTCATAACATCATATGTAAGTAAACACAGGCAACTGTAGAGAATTCCATAAAAGCCGTTAAAACAGTAGTAACTGATACACGGCGATGAAACTTTTGAGTGTTGCCCATACATAGCGCTCCCTGTAAACTAATTTTCGTGTTTTTGGCGGAAAATTCAATTTTAGGTCTCCAGAAGGGGACCAGAGGTTGAAGAGCAAAAATCTGGAAGATCAATTAGAACCTGTAATTTTTAATCCAAATAAGACCATGCCAAATTTCGGGTAACCCACAGACAGCATACTTGAAACAAAAATAAACTGAGTTTTTAATCCAAATTATGAATGTATATTTGTCACTGTTGAAGCAATGCTTCTTCCTTTCAACTGGTCTTAAAAGGGCTAGAAATTTAATTAAAAGTAATATAGAGCAACTGAACCACAACCCATCGCTCCTTTAATGTGAATTCGGATTTCTGTTATCAAGGACTTGGAAAAAAGCAAAAGTAATATAAATTTTAGCGCTAAAATATTATTTTCGAGTAATTCACATAGTATGGAGAATTTTAGATCAAACTGCTCCTTTTCCTATTTTATGGAGAACACATGAGTGACCTACAGAAACTACAATTGTCAGTAGTTGCAGGTAAGATGAGTTTTAATTATTTTCAGTATATTATAAAGTTAAAGTTAAAGTTTGTAAATTATTTTATAAAGCTAATAAGAAGATATATTGAAATTATTACAACTAAAGAGGTATGACGAAAGAGCATCCCACGCCAGTGAAATGTTAGAATTTAAATAAACATTTGGTGCACGTTGGTCGAACTTCAAGCCAATAAAACATATCCTGGTTTCAGACAACGCGATTGACATATTAATTAGCTTCCCGGCAAACCACTAACGAACAGTTTCCAGTGAATTTAAATTAAAGGAAATGAACTTTACTGTAAATGAAAAAATCTAAAATATAAAAAAACAAACATATGCTGGTATCCTTCTTTACACGTCATGTTAACTGTCATATGTCCTATATTCTCTTTGATAAATATCAACTTCTAATTAAGTGTCCTAAGGTAAAATTAATTATCTGTTACCACAGAATGTCATAAAACTAAAGTATTTGCATTAGTGAGTTTCTAAGTCGATAAGTACCGCAAAGTTTTCCCCCGAATGTGTTAGTGATTCATGGCTATTAAGTAATCTATATAATCTTACATTAAACTGTATGGCTTTTGATAGTAATTCAGCAAGTAGGTATAATTTCATTATAGTCATTATTACTATCTCTTATATCTCGTTATCCTTCAGTTTTTCATATCATTATTATCGTTCTTAATGCTCCTGATGCAAAGTCCCTCCAGTTTCAGCATTTGCTCATCGATTATTTTGTGAATTGACCCACATTCCACGTTGCTCATAACATTACCTTCTCCTTTCAGAGTTTCCCAAACTGATCGTAATTAACAAGTCAATGTAAAGGCTGCAGTCATGGATGTCATTAAGAGGGCAATTATACTTCTTGTAATGAAAGGTAACTCATTAGTGCTTTCTACAACTTTTACGTCCAAAATTACCTGGAATTTGCTATATTCAGCCAGATTAGTGGACCTGTGAGAGCACGCACACGTATGCGAGCACACACAAACACAAATATATATATATATATATATATATATATATATATATATATATATATATATATATATATATATATATATATATATATATATATATATATATATATAATATATATATATATATACATACATGGTGTTTCGAAATTAGAGGCCCCCCTCTACAGCATAAACTAAAATTGATATGGACAAAAACAAAAGTAATTCAGAACAGGTATGTATTTAAGTTTCTCTCTGAGTATTTAATATTTTGTGTGGCCTCCATCTGCCTGTACCACAGCCTGCATTCTTGAGGGGTATGATTTCAGCAAATCACAAAAAAAGCTGAGACTCAAACTCCATTTCCCAAAGCACTTTGGTCACCTCTCTTCGCAGGTTGTCGAGGCTTGGTATAACATCATAGTTCACTGTGAGCGCTTCACCACGATCCTTTAAGATACTACCAATGTTTTCACACACATTAAGGTCAGGGGAGCTTCCTGGAAATTCACTTGACGAGAAGAAATCGATATCACTGTTTAGAAGCAGCTCCTGTGTCTGAAGAACCTTGAAACATGGTGCCTTATCATGCAAAAATGACTTCTGCAACAGATAACACATTTTCAGAATCTTGAGGAAAGGAAATATTCCACCAGTAAGCACAGTTTCTCTGAAGTATTCTCCATTCCATGACTGTCCTTTTTCTTTGATGATGCACATTAACCATTTGGCTGTGAAACAGTGAAAAATTCCCAAACATTCAGGAAATTTCACAACTTGACAATAGCGCACATCATCGCTGATATCATCCAACTTTGCAGCCCAAATGATGTCATTTTTATGATTTGGCTTCCTGACTGTGTAAATGAAGAATTCATCTGATGGGGCAACATGGAGAAAGTCAGCTTCATCCCAATCTTTAAGAAATGAACCACAAAACCATGCACGGTCTTCTCTCTGTTGCTGAGTGATGTTGGGCTTGCTGATAACATGAAATGGCTTGATACCAGATTTTTTCAACTTACGATATACAGCACTATAACTTCTCTTCTTTCCTCTTTTTGTTTCTAGTTCAAGCGGCAATTTATGTAAAGAGTTTCTTGCTCTACCCACTGCCTCAGCTATGATGTCTTTTGACTCCTGAGAAAGGACTTCAGGCCTTCCAAGATTCTCACTCTTTTCGCAATGACAGTCATATATATATATATATATATATATATATATATATATATATATATATATATATATATATATATATATATATATATAATCAGAAAGCTACAAACGTCCTTTAATATCCAATTCACTCTACCTCGGAAGTAATATATTTTCATATATGTTACCGAAGGGGAATTTTTAGGTGATAATAAGTCCACCGTCCCGTGGGATCGAACCAGCGACGGACGGGGGAATCAGGACTACAGTGACACACTAACCAGTCGGCCACAAGAGAGGTATAAATGAATACCATCTCCCATCAGCCCACCCGTCGAACTCAGGTGTTTTGCGTTTGGAGACGATATCCACCCACCTCTGCCATGTTGGCCGTGTAGTGCGTTTGTCGCACGTAGCCATATTATGACTATTTATCACATCACCGTGATTCATATACAATCAGAAAGCTACAAACGTCCTTTAATATCCAATTCACTCTACCTCGGAAGTAATATATTTTCATATATGTTACCGAAGGGGAATTTTTAGGTGATAATAAGTCCACCGTCCCGTGGGATCGAACCAGCTACGGACGGGGGAATCAGGACTACAGTGACACACTAACCAGTCGGCCACAAGAGAGGTATAAATGAATACCATCTCCCATCAGCCCACCCGTCGAACTCAGGTGTTTTGCGTTTGGAGACGATATCCACCCACCTCTGCCATGTTGGCCGTGTAGTGCGTTTGTCGCACGTAGCCATATTATGACTATTTATCACATCACCGTGATTCATATACAATCAGAAAGCTACAAACGTCCTTTAATATCCAATTCACTCTACCTCGGAAGTAATATATTTTCATATATGTTACCGAAGGGGAATTTTTAGGTGATAATAAGTCCACCGTCCCGTGGGATCGAACCAGCGACGGACGGGGGAATCAGGACTACAGTGACACACTAACCAGTCGGCCACAAGAGAGGTATAAATGAATACCATCTCCCATCAGCCCACCCGTCGAACTCAGGTGTTTTGCGTTTGGAGACGATATCCACCCACCTCTGCCATGTTGGCCGTGTAGTGCGTTTGTCGCACGTAGCCATATTATGACTATTTATCACATCACCGTGATTCATATACAATCAGAAAGCTACAAACGTCCTTTAATATCCAATTCACTCTACCTCGGAAGTAATATATTTTCATATATGTTACCGAAGGGGAATTTTTAGGTGATAATAAGTCCACCGTCCCGTGGGATCGAACCAGCGACGGACGGGGGAATCAGGACTACAGTGACACACTAACCAGTCAGCCACAAGAGAGGTATAAATGAATACCATCTCCCATCAGCCCACCCGTCGAACTCAGGTGTTTTGCGTTTGGAGACGATATCCACCCACCTCTGCCATGTGGGCTGATGGGAGATGGTATTCATTTATACCTCTTTACCAGCTAAGGCCTGAAAAAAAAAAAGAATTAGTAAGAAGTGTAACGCGGCACCACGAAGGTATAGATCGAACTGCCTCTTAAAGGAAAAAAATATTAGAGAGAGAGAGAGAGAGAGAGAGAGAGAGAGAGAGAGAGAGAGAGAGAGAGAGAGAGATTTTTATCATGCAAGTTAACAGATACCTGAACACTACTGACTGGCCACCTAGTGAGGGCTGTCGGAACCTGCGAACCCAACAATGGCGGTGGTCACTAATGCGAACACATTTGTTAACTATCGAGATTCAGTTATTATTATTATTATTATTATTATTATTATTATTATTATTATTATTATTATTATTATTATTGTTTTAAAAATAACAGCTGGTTCCACAGCATTTAATTTATACAGAGTCTTCTCTATTCTTCTTATTATCTCTTTTTTAATCATTACGCTCAAAAACATAAAAAAAAAGCTAGAAAAAGAAGAACTCGCAAAGAACACCAAAATCATCGACCAGGCAACGGACCGCCGACGCCTACGGCTTCTCGAAGATCTACATATTTTAGAAAAAAAGCCGAACATCAACACGGTGAAGGAAACCGAATTTCTCCCTACCATCATACGGAGAAATTTAAGAAACCAACCGACGCCGGACACCGACGACAGAGAGAGAGAGAGAGAGAGAGAGAGAGAGAGAGAGAGAGAGAGAGAGAGAGAGAGAGAGAGGAGGTATGATAGAAAGAGAAAGAGAAGAAGAAAGAGAAAGAGAAGAAGAAAGAGAAAGAGAGCCAGCACCGGACACAGAAGGCAGATTACCTGAGCAACTTTTAATCCCGGATAACAGCCACTCCCAAATTCCAGTCGCGATTAGGCCAAGAAGGTCTCAACGCCTCCTGGCCCGACTTCGTCACCAACCCCGGGCCAACCAAAACGCAGCTGAATAACCGACCTGACAACAGTACACCCACCGCCCCACCCCCCCGCTTGCTATATATATTGTACCCTTGTAACCTGCATGCCATTCCATTCACTCTTTGAAAATAAACGTCAGAGCGCGTTTGAAACGCCAGAGGAAATAAACCTAAGAAAACAGAAATCTTTGTATGTCCTTGGGAAATCTGATCTACCAGCTATGGGTTGAGGAAAAAAAGATAAGAAGAATAGAGAAGACTATAAATTAAATGCCGTGGAAACAATTATAATTTTTAACGCAACTGCCCTCAGAGAAGGTCACCTCCCTTATTATTATTATTATTATTATTATTATTATTATTATTATTATTATTATTATTATTATTATTATTATTATTATTATTATTATTTAATATCTCTCCTCATAACAATAGCAGTAGGTTAACAGACTGATTTATGATATATGATCGCTATAAAAAAATTCGCATTAACTTGAACAATCAAATGTTTTATGAAAGTAAGATTCATTTACATTTCCAGCAAAAAATCATCGTTAGAGAGGACGCAGGTAGAAGTTCATTATTTACTTGCTCGCAGTAGCGTTTACAATTTTTTCTTATTAATAACTGGTTAGAGACGTTTTAAAAGTTTTCTCATATGAGCCAAAAGAAAACAGGCAGGAAAAAACTCTTCGATATCCCTTAGATTGAACACTTTGCAAAGAGGAAGGAAACAGCTTTCTAAATTTTGATCAGGTGGGTCGAGTCTGAAGAGAAGGAGTTCAGCAAACGGTATAGATAATGGGCTTGAAACCCTAAAATACAGATGAAAATTAGGTGCCTTCCCCACCAGCGTCTTAGGTCTTCCCCGATATATACCGTCATCTGATCTCCACCTTTTCGAGTTGGCTGAAACGTTGACAACTAAGGCATTACCCCAAGAAGACATCTACTGCAAGAGGACCACCTTCTAAATTCTTCTATCGTCAGGAGAGGAGGAAGAATTTTCATTTGGCCTTTGATAATCATAACCTAAGTTGTACATTGAAAACAAAAAACTTGGAAGAGGGACTACATAGACATAAGCAATAATATAAAAAAAGAATTATTAGAAAAAAATATAGAGCGAGCATTTTACAAATAATGGCGAAAAACAATTCACCTAATCGAAACTGAAAGAATAAAAAAAGTGATGGTGAAAATAATTAAAGCATATGAAGTATTTAAGACAGAGCCAACAATGAAGACGATAATGTTTTAGGAGAGGAGCGAGTCCTTCAGGAAGGCTGACAATCAAAGAGTATTTAGGAAGAACTGAATGTCAGGCCTATGCAAACTGAGTGAGTGTGAATTCACATTTTCCGAACAAATATTAGTGGACAGGAGAGAGAGAGAGAGAGAGAGAGAGAGAGAGAGAGAGAGAGAGAGAGAGAGAGAGAGAGAGAGAGAGAGAGAGAGATTGTTATTATAATATATTTTCTTCTAATCGTGTACTTGTTATGTGTAAATAAATGCACTGACCAGTGTGCAACTTATAATTAACAATTCTGAATAAATGCCTCTTTTTGTACTTCACTGGTAGTAACGTAATTTATTCAGTTCTGCTCGTCAGTTGGTGTGCTTCATCATAGGCTTGGTATGAAACAGGTTATTTTCATAATAAACTCCTTAATCACCTCGAACACACACACACAGACGTATACCCCACCTCCTAAGGGTAGCACTTCAATCAGTGCAAAATCAAACATTAAAAATTTTTACACTACCTTATTTTACAATCAATGTAAGAATATAAGGACCCTACTAACGTTTTATGGCTTAACTCTTTGCAGTTAACTTCCTTTTGATTTAATTTTTTTGACGTGCTAATTTTTTTTTTTACATTATTATTATAAATTCAATTTAATTTTAGTACTGTACAAACCGGTATCGGGGTTCAGATGACATTGTTACTCGAATCACAAATTGTCTTCGACAACAGTGTAACTTTATATTATATTATGTCCATCATTTTTTTTCAGGTTAACATGCTGTAAACAAAAACCACCTGTCATTTCTGTACCTTATCATGATATAAAGATCCTATTAATAAAAGCATTTGGGAATCACTAATATATAATCTATATGCAGCCCAAAACCAGCAATCACTTATTTTGATTAAATTTTGATAGTTACATTACATTATTGGTCTCCCGCCAAAACGCAATATGTATTAGATACAGTCAAATGGTATTTATTCAAGTTAACTTGAATCTTACTGAAGCATAAAATTAGATTTTTAAATAGAAATAGGCGACTGGTTTGTCATAAGAAACCAGCAGGTTACTATTATTATTTTTCTTCTTTTTTTAAACATTCTGAATTTCTGTTTTCAATTTCAAGTCCACATTTTAATTTGACAGAGCTGAGGTAATCCTGTAGTATCTATGGTCATAATTAGCGATGTATATGAGTAGTTTCCATATGTGTGTGCATTTGTGCTCAGATACTAAAACGGGTGGTTATTGTTAATGAATTCGACGTAGCAAAAAAAAAAAACCGCCACTCCTTCCACAAGAGAAATAAGTGACCGGCTCCTGACGACGAGAAACCGACCCCCATGAACAAGGTCGGTGAACACTGGACAAGAAAATTAAATAGGGCCTCTCTTTCCTAAGAGAAGCCATCGAGAGTTTTTTGACGATGAAGTAACAAGGGAATGTGCCTTGTTGAGAGTGGGGCTCATAATATAGAAAAACAAGAAGCCCAAAAAGATATAAGGAAGAGCAAGAAAGGGATGAATGAAGAATTAAGGGAAGGTCACTATGTCACATAAGGAAAATCATAAACAATATGAAATACTATGAGGAAATACTAATAAATAAAAAGTCAGCCGATTAAAGTCTTTTAGAATCTTTACTCATATTACAGGAAAAAGACTTTCCATTTATATATATGCACAAACATACACAACACATACATATATATATATATACATATATATATATATATATATATATATATATATATATATATATATATACGAGTACATATACTGCATATATATATATATATATATATATATATATATATATATATATATATATATATATATATATATACATACATATACTGCATATATATGTATGTATTTATGTAAATATATGTGTGTATGTATGTATGCATGTATGTATGTATATATATGTGTGTGTATGTATGTATGTATGTATGTATATATATATATATATATATATATATATATATATATATATATATATATATATATATATATATATATATATTATGTTGTTGCATGTCTGTGTCCGTGTTTGTCTACTTGTGTGCGTGTGTAAATTTAATTTTAGAACACTACAGTAAGTATTTCCCCCACAACATAACTTGATTGGATGCGTGCTTGGGTCTCACACATGGAGTCCAATTCACGCCTTTCATCTCCCTCAGATCAGAACTGAGTGAATCTGTCGCCTCGATTTTGTCAGCAGTAAATTGTTGTCTGCAGATGTCGTGAGGAATTCCTTCTTACTCTGTTGGAAGGTGTGAGTCAAGTAGTCTCCCATTTCTCCTTCATGTTTCGATGTTTTTATAATTCACTTAGTTATTTCTTAGACGAATATGATGAGAGACTGCGTGGAAACTTAAAAGAAAGCGATGCAAACTGGCAATGGCACTATATAGGTTTACAACCTTGTATTTGAATTTAGAAGGAATATAACTTGATCATTCCTACACAAGGGAGGAAATTACCCATTTAAACCCACGTTAGTAGTGTTCCTTCAGTTATGAATATGAACCATATATATATATATATATATATATATATATATATATATATATATATATATATATATATATATATGCGTGTGTGTGTGTGTGTGTGAATTTTATCACATCACTGTGAATAATATACAAGCATTAAGGTACAAATGTCCTTTAATATCCAATTTGCTCTACCTCGGAAATAATAAATTTTCAAATATGTTACCCGAAGGGGAATTTTTTTTTTTTTTTTTTTTATAATAAGTTTGTCGTCTTGTGGGCTCGAACCACGGAAGACAAGGACTCAGGACTACAGCGACGCGCATTAAACCACACGGCCATCAAGTTGATACCGACTCCCACCTACAAATCACTGTCGAACTCACGTATTTGTAAGCAGAATCGATATCAAACCACCTCTGCCATGCTAACCATGTAGTGCGTTTGTCACACGCAGCCGTGATTCATATACAAGCATTAAGCTACAAATGTCGTTTAATATCCAATTCGCTCTGCCTCGGAAGTAATATAATTTCATATATGTTACCCAAGGGGGAATTTTTTTAGTTGATAATAAAGTCGTCGTCTTGTGTGCTGGTAATTCTCTATTAATCTAAACGGATGAACCCCCGAACTATTGGATCCCTATTCCATTCTAAGGTCAAGTTTAGCTCCCTCTTCACATCTAATGTAATTTATAAATACACCTGTCCCAGATTACCAAGAGGCTGCCGAAGATCCGAATTTCCCCTCAACAGGGGGTCAGTTATAGAACGGGAAGCCCACTATCAAATCCTGATCAGTCGAACATAAGGAATCATAGCAAAACATGTAAAACACATATAGCCGCTAAAGACTTTTAGTACCGTGGTAAGAGCGCGAAGTACGGAGGAACTAACCACCCTCGAATCCATAATGATTAAACTGACTGTTCCTACTCTCAACCACCAGTCATCACCAACACAGCTGTTCATCGCATAATAATTTCTGACTTGATTTTGTGTATCATTTCCACTTTGTTCGTCCTCTTTGTCAGTTTGCTTTGTGCTACCAATGTGGGTAGGTGACTTGTGTCCCCCTGTCTTTTGCTATCCGTCTTTTCTCTCTTTGTTCTGTTTTAGATGTAAATATGGTGTTAATAAGTAAATGTTGTGTATATTCCTTACATTATGTATACAAGCATTATTTGCTTTTATTCGCTTTTTTCAGCCTGGATAATGTATCAAGCGATAGGAAACTTCGGCTTTTTAATAAATGGATATAAACAGGATGCCTTTCCATGAACTTTAAATTGTCTACTGCTATATATATATATATATATATATATATATATATATATATGTATGTATAGATGGATATATATATATATATATATATATATATATATATGTATATATATATATATATATATATATATGTATAGATGGATATATATATATATATATATATATATATATATATATATATATATATATATATATATATATATATATATATATATGTATATATATATATATATATATATATATATATATATATATAGATATTATATATATATATATATATAGATATTATATATATATATATATATATATATATATATATATATATATCTTTTTAGAAGATGTCTCCTCCAGTTCTAAAAAAAAAGTTCATCAGCTGTACACCAAACGCCCTGCCCTGACGAATTATAATATCTTTCCCCCAGTCTGTCGCTCATCATTCTCCTAACATGGCTGAACCATTTCAAAACATTATGACCCATTCACTCAGTCACAATTTTACAACTAATTCCTACCTCTCCCTTAGTCGTCCCATTTTCTCTTCTTTTCGATATCAGGAACTTTAATTCTCGTTTTTCATTCTCATTTACTGTCCTCATTTCGCTTTCACCACGCCACAAACTTTTTAGGCTGATCGCAAGTCAATACCCGCTCTAACATGGAAATTACCGAGTGTTTAAATTGATGAGCGAGCTTCCTGCATATGCATTCGCCTGTCACATCATATGAATATGGAACAGGGAAGTTAAATCATTAAAGTTAGACTGCCAGCCTCATTTCTGTGGACTTCATCATGGCATTTCATTTCGGAAGGCAGTTTTCTGTCTCTTCATTTTTACCAATTAACGCATTCTCTCTTCCTCTCGCTGTCTTCTATCACTAACTAGTGTTTCAAATTCAAGTTTTTGAGAGGAAATAACTATTTAGGACTGTTGCCTGTAAAGGAATACCATATGAATATGAATTATGAACCAGCTTGCTGGTAGACTGATGTGCACTGCAGTTTTGGTTAGACAGGAGAGAAGAGGATGTTGGAAAAATAAATGGAAAGGCCTCGGCACTGGATTTTCTTCGCCCAGCCTAGAACGACCATGTTCTAATCTAATGTCCTCTCTCTCTCTCCTACTCTCTATCATTCCCCTATCATTACTTCTTTATGTATCAATAAATAATAAGCTTTTAACAAAAATTTTAAAGCAGAGTATTTACATATTTTAAAGCAAAGTATTTACATATCCACTCCACGGACATCGTGACCAAATTCTCGAACTAACGGTTGCCAGTGAGTATATATATATATATATATATATATATATATATATATATATATATATATATATATATATATATATATATATATATATATATATATATATATATATACTCTCAACATTACGAAACATTCTTCGTTGGGTGAGTCGGTAGAGCTGCGGACTGGCACTCGCTGGGCCGGAGTTCGATTCCCCAGCCGGCTGATGAAGAGTTAGAGGAATTTATTTCTGGTGATAGAAATTCATTTCTCGCTATAATGTGGTTCGGATTCCACAATAAGCTGTAGGTCCAGTTGCTAAGAAACCAATTGGTTCTTAGCCACGTAAAATAAGTCTAATCCTTCGGGCCAGCCCTACTAGGAGAGCTGTTAATCAGCTCAGTGGTCTGGTAAAACTAAGGTATACTTAACTTTTTCAACATTACGAATTTTAAGGTCATCGGAAATAGCGTCTGTGAAAAACTACACAATGTTTACATTTACATACATACTCTGATTGCTAAATCATACTGAATCAATCCTTTATATCAGTCACTTCATGCACCTAACTATGGTAAAAATGTTCTTAAGAAGTAATCCCTTTAATATTTCAGTTTTTATATAAAATACGATGAAAGACATGAACTTGTTTTATTATATTATGTAAATAAAATTTATGTTTGATTTCCGATTTTTACTGTTACCTTTATTCATTCGTAATGGAAGGTATGGGCTTGCTAACTCTTATTTAATTTTCTTTCACCAAACATACTGTACACCAGTACTTACTGCCCTTTAAGATTTGTCCGTGTTTTTTTTTTTTTTTTTTTTTTTTTTTGCGAATTTAGGCAATTTATCTGGACTGGGTGCTCAGAGTTCAGAATATTTAGTCTTCAAAACAACACAAGTGGTACCTTGAATCACTGGGAAGGCTTTGTTTCAAAACTTCTTCTGCATGGCAATACATTTCCTACGGTTCGTTTACTAGAATACATAGGAATTCTGAATGTTGCGTAGTTAAATTTTCATACCCATACACGTATATCCACAACAACACTTGCTGGACTCTAAACAAAATTACTAAGTTAGTAAATATCAAGATAGAAAATGTTAATTTTATCAGCTTCAGGCATAAAATAATTATTATAAAAATATCCAGTTCAACATACCTGGCCAATTTAGGCTATAGGAAATAATTTATTATTATTGCTAAATAGTTTGACTCGGCCACTGTGTTAGGTTTCTGGACTTGAAATGGGTTAGATTAAAAGATTTATTTGGAAGTGGAGATGCAAACATTTGTTTGTGGGAAGAAGTGCGATCTGCGAAAAAAAAAAAAAAAAATGAAGGCACACCTTAGGAAACTTTGTTTTGTGGGGGGGGGGGGGGGGCGGCTAGCTTTGTACTGTTACCTAGATCTGTGTTTGGTGTAATATTACACTCCAGGTGGTGTGAGGGTTACAACTAAGGTCACAGATATCACTCTTACACTGCCAAGCTGAAATATCCACACACCAAATCCTAAAGAAAAGCTATCTGGAGCTATTTAAATTTATTGATATGTATACAATTCCTCAATATCGCAGTAGGATATATTGTTTGGACACATCATTTGATTACACTGTTAGTTTTCCTGAAACACCAGAACTCGGCCATATTCAGAAGTCCTAGCTGGGCCATAAATTTTAAATATAGGTTGGGTCAGCAATATGTTTCATGTATGGCGTTGTTGTCTGAAGTCTTTCGTCCCTCGTTTATTGTATCGTTTTATGGGCGAGATTCCTCGGTGGATCTTGCATAACGGCCAATAAACCAAGGCCTCATGAATTTGAGATCACTTTTGCAGTCCCGAAGCAAAACATGGTCTCGCTCAAATGCACCTTTCCCGGTAAGGCTTTGTTGCAAGCTGGAGGCTCTATACAATATTGTTCGGTTCAGACAGAATCTCCATTTTGTTTAGACGCTTGGATACGATGGTGAGGATAGGCATATAGCACATATAGTAGTGTACTTGAATTAGACAGATATATGAGCCAAAACAAATTTATATCTTATTTCGTAGCAGGATATTTTATAACTGTCTCACTTGAACCTAACTTGCCTTGGTTTAAACCCCACCATAGAAGGGTTACCGACTTAATTTACTTCTTCAGATTCAAGGTTTATAGTAATAACCTTATCCAGAAAATGAGAGAAAATAGGAAACCTAAGTAGTCACTGTGGTTTTGATGTATGTATATATATATATATATATATATATATATATATATATATATATATATATATATATATGTATATGTATGTATGTATGTATGTATGTATATTCATAAACGGGCACCGAAACCATACAGATCAAAAAACGATCTGTGCATACTAAGAAACTGTTGCTAAAGATGGATAAATAATGATAAAAATAAAATAAATTGTGCTTCCTAATTTTGTCTGGAAATCAGTTGTGATGAATTAGTTTTGTTTAATCTTAACCTCATTAAGAGTTCGATGTCGTCTTTTCTCTCATTTGTTACCATCGATATTTATATAAATAGCCTCGATGTAATGACTGATAGCATATAAATTATGAGAATCTCTCTAGGCATCATGAAAAAATGTTCCAAAAGTTGTTTAGGACTCAAGACAAGGTTCTCCGGGTATCGAACACTCAAGATGTCTTTATAAACAAGGGTGAAAAATCACTGGTAATACGGTAAATATTTCTGTATAGATGTAAGGTCCTCTCTGTGTACTGAATGTAATAAATGAAGAAAACACTGTGATAGGGAGAGTCTTTAAGATGATTTTATCTAAAATCTGGTAAGTAAGGGAATTATCAGCTACGATACAGTTCAGCAGAAGCGAAATACTTACCACCTTGGACAAAGCTCTTATAATAATGGCTATATCAAGAATCTAAGTTAAAAAGAAAAAAAAATAGTCTCACATCTGAAAACTGAATGATATGTTTAGATTAATCTAAAATTTTTCCAGTGATTTTCCTACTTGCTTTTGAATACAAAAATAGAGGTAGTTATACCAGCAATCTAAATATAAATAAAATCATGTTCAGGAAAAATTACTGAAAAAATAACATCATGGAATATGTGTGTATATGTATGTATATATATATATATATATATATATATATATATATATATATATATATATATATATATATATATATATATATATATATATATATATATATATATATATATATAACGATCATGAATTTATCTTAACTCTCTTGCTTTAACTCATATGTGAACAACTTGAAGGATTTCCGTTAAGAAGAAAAATTAGAAAGAGTATCCAGTTCAAGAGAGGAACATTTTTATTTTAGCTGCATGAAGTTAAAACTATTATTGTTCAAACACCAAATCTTCACTGCGTCAAAGATTCCAGTCTTTACCAAGGAATTCTGAATTTCGTTCCTAGGGAAGGAAAGGGGCTTCACAAAAGACCCCGAATCGCCTTTGTTAGGACACTACACAGTTTAGAAGCCGGATTTTCCACCAAATATATTTCAATTTTTCACATGGATTAAGTTTATTTTTTTTTAATCCTTACTGAAGAAAATTGACGAGAAAATGGCCTTGCTATGTTCCAGAAGGTTTTTATGTGTTTATATTTTAAGTCAGTTTGGTTCTCGCTCAAATATTAGATACAGTGTGTTATTGAAGAAAAAAACGTTAATTTTTTAACGAAGATAACTTTAAAAAATGTTACAATATTAATGTTGAACCACAATATAAGCATAACAGTAACTTATGATTTTCCGTCATTCTGTGTCCTTAATCATCTCCCTACATTAAAATGATTGACTCACAAAAGACAGATGTTTTGAATATAATAATTACTTTATTATAAGACTTAAATACACAAATTTAATTTTAAGCTCATTGAATATAAAAAGAAAATGAATTTCCTGAACTTTGCAGTCAAAATCGTGCTAATGTCTTTAAAGCTTATTAGAACTGAATTTACCCTTTTTAGCGCAACAACTTCTCGCTGCTGGGAGAAAGGGCGTTAGGTCTGGTATGATACATGTACCATACGCTACCGGGGTCTAAGCGATGTCAGGCAGGGCAGCCGATCGAGACTACGGTCTACCCCAAGGCCAAATCAAAAGTCCTTCAAAAGAAGGCATCGTGCTTACCCCATACAAAAATGGGGAAAAAAAGCACGTTAAAAGAAGAAGAATTACCAATAAGCGAGACAAAGATGGGAAATCGCCATGTTGCATGGAAGACACAATGAGATGGTTTAACTTGCTGTTTTATTTTTGTACATTTCTTCTTTACTCTTACGGGTACTGGATAAGAAACTAAGTGAGGAAGGCCCAGGCTGCCGAAACTTTTAAATAATGTTTCTAATTAGCATTGCAATGAAGTCTCGACGCCAGAGACATGACAGACACGAAGTTTTTATTCTTTTATGATTATTTGTTCCTCGGTTCAGAATTAATGCAATTTCTCCTTAAAAGTTTAAACCGAAGAATACTTTTTAGCGTCCGCTAACCGAACTGAATCACGTCAAAAATGTAATGGGAATTAAATAGTTTACATTATTTAGATAACATGAAATAAGTCATATATGATACATCATGTCAGAACTGAACTAGAAAACAAAGACAAACAGGCACACACACACACACACACACACGGACGCACACGCACAGACAGCCATAACATAGTGGCTTAATGCTAAGAAGAGCACACGCACTCATAACCTCATTACCTATACAGTAGATCTTAAAGGCAGATGTGTTGCGTCATTTAATCTTGAAGCGTATCATGGAGCTAAAAAACAGAAAGACCAGAATAAAATCTTCATCCATTTACAGATAATTCAAGGATTTCCGTTTTTATCTTCACCCAAGATATTTGAAACGAAAACTCGGAGAAACCAGGGATTTCTCATAATTGTCCATTGTTTCACCAGTAATTGGATTATTAGTACTTATAATTGGCTACTGAAATAATAGCATACATGGCACATGTCAAACAGGATATGATGAAACAGACGAAGAGAATTTCGGTTCCGTGTTTTTATCATTTCCTCAACAGCCAGTAAAGTACCATTTACAAATAGCTGAGTAATCCTTTCAGATGTCATAGCAACATCTATGTCATCTTTTTATTCATCATGAACTAGAAACAGAGCTGACGATCCTTCGATTGCTGTAGCAAAAGAGATTTAACGTAAGCTCCTGTAGTTATTACTTTTATACTAACAAAACAATATGACGCGCTGAGGCGAAACATTGATTATGCTATTGTAAAGATAAAATTAAATGAAGAGAGAAGGTGCAATTTTTTGTAGTAATATCTTCAGGAAGTTGATCAGAAGGCGAAGAAAAGAAATATCCTGGAACATATATTCCGTAAATCAACAAACTCACAAACTGGCAAGGTGCTGCATACTGGTTACGACGTATATTTAGTACAGGTATATTATAATCTTATCTGTGAAAAGAAAATAACCTTGCCAAGTGAAGGTGTTCTTATATTCGATTAACCCAGTAATAAAAATACTGTAATTATCGTCAGTAAAAGAGAAAAGATATCACTTAAAAGCTTCACTCAGTACGGCATTTCTCGAAAGACTGAAAAATAATATTTCTTGTT
>JANJGK010000017.1:7207245-7217245 GCA_039081455.1 Macrobrachium rosenbergii | reverse complement strand
TGTTATGTAAATGCATGTGTTTAAATAATTACATAAAATCGTGTGCTCAAGGTTTCTTTGGCACCCTCTATGCTAGCCTTGTCCTATCATATTTTACTGCATCCTTACTGGCTTTTAATTCGTGAATCTCTCCGTTTACAGAGAGTTTGTTAACTGTGGAAATCTCTCTTGACTGTGCCTTGTATCAGCATCATCACACTGGTGGATATACCTTCAAGTTTCCCAGTTATAATTAACCTCTCAGGCCTTGCTTGCCTGATCAGTCCATTTCATCTTCTGATATTTCATTTCATGTAAATACACGTAATTTCAAACTCATCCTAACGTGTTTACTTACAAATACCTTGTGAGTAGAGCCCTCAGCTCAGATAAATTCCCCCTTTTTTCCTTGTTTTTACGATTTCCTGAATCAACAAGTCAGATTTTATACAAAAATAGAGGTAACAAAATAATTAATTTAGCGTGTATAACTGGCTCATGGTAAGCATTTCCCCAGGTTAATTCGTAAAAAATGGCGACCCTTCTGCCTTAGATCTCACAATCTGCAAGTTGGAGATTAAAACCTTGCCCCCTTGCAACTTGCCGTATCAGTGACTAGTGAAGCTAGGCTGGTGCGAGACAAAGAAACGAACCTATTTGCATAAAGTCCGCATGTGCACACTCAAGGAGTTCCACACAGTGAGTATTTTTTATTGTATGTTAGGATAGGAAGTGAAATGGTGACTGAAAATAGAAATAGGGAAACGTTAGGCATGTGCATGCAATCCAGTCATCAAGAAGAAAGAGTTAGTATCCAGTACACAAGTTTGGATACCCCCTGCATGAGGGCTTGCAGGTTTTTTTACATAGGCAAGCTAGGGAATTACGAAGCATTGAAAAAAAAAAAAAGGAAATAGAGCGTGTATTTCCTCCTTGTACTATCCAGAGAATTTGTCATCTTGGAATAGCTAGGCACATGTTTTAGATCCCACGTGGGTCAATCAGCAAATTTCTGTATCGCTGGAATTCAGAGTTTAATCTCTCTCTCTCTCTCTCTCTCTCTCTCTCTCTCTCTCTCTCTCTCTCTCTCTCTCGTAGAGGTTAGCAATCCATTAGGCAAATGCATAACTCCTCACTGTAGCCTAAAAGGGTCCTCAGCGCCTTCCCACTCGCTCCCGCCGAAGTCTCCCTACTCTTGGGAAAATTCCTCAGAGGAAAGGGTCTAATTTCCTCCTCAGGCTCGGTTCGACTGACTCCCCTACCAAGGAGAACCATCGACCTAAAGAGATCTGCGGCAGAAATCACAGGCGAAGGTAACTTCAGGTAGCTTAAAGTGAGCTGCTGAGCTCTCCTGGCACCAGTGCAAATTTGACACAGTGCTATCATTTATCCTACAAAGTTCCTTGGCACCTCTATCCAGAGGAGGGTGTTAGGTTTCCTCACCTATTTATTTTTCTTATAGCTCTGTAATTTATTCTTTTCCTTAGCATTTTCCCTTTCATTATTTTGTTCAATTAATCATATTATTTTACACCTAACAAAGGCTTATAGTTTACCTTGTTCCCACTCTGCCAATGCAGAGTGCAATTGACTGACATCCCAATTTTGTAAGTCCTGTGTTTATAATAAACCTAAGCCATTTTCATAGGCTAAATAGTATAATTTCGGCATATTGATTATCATTTATCTTTAACATTATCATTTGCCTTCTTTGTTATTCCCTCGTGATTTAAATCCCGAATCCGTGAATTGAAAGACCGTGTACTTTACATATTTGTCTGTCCTTCATTATACTCAGCTTCGTGATTGTAAGCACCACTGACTTCAGTGCCACATCTGGCACTGTGCTGTCAACTTAAGTAACATGGCGACACCTAACGAAGACCAAGTATATTTCATTGTACTGCCTCCTCAAGGCAAACTAACTGCACTTCTTTGAATATAACAACTCTTAAAAGTTAAGTGCATGATTATTTTAAGACTTACATTAAGGAAATCACTTACAGTTATTGTGTTTAATATGTACAGTAACTTTCTTATATATGTAACTGTTCCTCTTTCAAAATAACAGTAACTTATGATTTATCGCATTTTAATGCTTATGAAAAATTTACTCATATTTCTTTTGAGATTGACCTTAAGGAGGTCAATTAAAGTTAGTATATTTTAATAATTACAGTAACTTTCTTATAGTTGTAAGTGTACCTGTTTTAAAGTAACAGTAATGTAAGGTTAAAATCTTTATTTTTTTTTCTTACTCTGCGATTAACGTAAAATATTGAATTCTTTATCAAGTAAATTTTCAGATATCTCATATGAAGCAGGGAGATTTAGGTTACTAAATATACATGAGTGCCGCTAACGAGGAAATTAGCGTAATATAAAGCATTTGTCCGCTGAATCCTTGGTTTGCTAGGCACTCACACCAGACTGGAGGTTCGAGATGTCAACTTGGGCGGGGAGCTGTTATATCTCCCTAAGAATCTCAGCCACCAAATGCTTAATTTAAAGTTGGAAAATACAACAGTGCATTTTAGCGCTGCCTGACGAGGAAAGGCAAAAGGAATATTGGCCCCTACCTTAATCTGTTAATTGCACTTTGTATATCCCTTTCAACTTTCTCTTCTTGAACATGTGACGCTGCGGGAAACTTTGTTTTCAGACCCGAGGTTGTGAAGAGCCTAAGCCGGAGGCAGAATAGAGCCCGGGGGGGGGGCCAGATTAAGAGAAAGGACAGCTGGCATGAACACCCGGATTGTGGGTCATAAATGATGCACGCGCATAGGGAAACGAGACCAGCCCCATCTACCTGTGGGCGACTTCATAATCCCTACGAAGTCATATGAGGGCCTCACCGAAGGAACAAGTGAGAGAGGCACTGCTGGACACGAATGAGACACATCTCCCCCTTCCATTCCCGCCTCCTTCAGAGAACCATGCCCTACCATGTGGTCCAAACTTGTAGGGACCTTTAGTATTCTTACCAGTGAAGCCCTTAGCCCTCTGCCACCGCCATTTCCCTTGCTGAAGCCACCTCTTCTACAAGGTAATGTGATCTGTTGCAAAGGTTCTTTCAGTCAGTCACACTGTTTTAATCCTCGTACTAAACTTCCTATTCCCATTTCTAAGTGCCAATATTTTCATATCAACCTTGCCTTGTTAGGGCAGTGTTACGTAAATGCCTGTGTTTAAATAATTACAAAAAATCGTGTGTTCAAGGTTTCTTTGGCACCCTCTGTGCTTGCCTTGTCCTATGTATATTTTACCGCGTCCTTATTGGCTTTTAATTCGTGAATCTCTCCGTTTACAGAGGGTTTGTTACCCGTGGAAATGTCTCCTAACTGTGCCTTGTATCAGCATCGTCACACCGACGGATATACCTTCAAGTTTTCTCAGTTATAATGAACCTCTCAGGCCTTGCCTGCCTGATCATTCCATTTCATCTGATACTTCATTTCATGTAAATACGCGTAATTTTAAACTTACCCTGACGTGTTTACTTACTATACCTTGTGAGTCGAGTCCTCAGCTCAGATAAATTCCCCCTTTTCCCTTGTTTTTACGATTTCCTGAATCAAAAACAGTCAGATTTTATACAAAAAATAGAGATAAGTAACGAAATCATTCATTTAGAGTCTGTAACTGACTCATGGTAATAATTTCCCCAGGGGAAATCGTAGAAAAAAAATATAAATATATGTATATGTATATATATATATATATATATATATATATATATATATATATATATATATATATATATATATATATAATATATATATATATATATATATATATATATATATATATATATATAAATATATATATATTATATATATATATATATATATATATATATATATAAATATATATATATATATATATATATATATATATATATATATATATATATATATATATATATATAAATATATATATATATATATATATATATATATATAATATATATATATATATATATATATATATATATATATATATATATATATATATATATATATATATACGTATATGTATATGTCTATATATATATCTATATACGCATATATATGTATATATATGTATATATATATATATATATATATATATATATATATATATATATATATATATATATATATATATATATATGTGTGTGTGTGTGTGTGTGTGTGTGTATATATATATATATATACTGTATATATCATACATTTTGCTAAGTTAAGTCATATGCCTCACCTGAAAAAGAATATTTTCTTAACTTTTGATAAAGAAAAATATTACGAATAGAAACTGAATTATTAGCCTTCCGGGAAGGAAAAAAATATATACGAGTATATAGATAGGAAGTAAATTCAATAATCCCATCCTGAGAATGCATGTGATTAAAAATTTATTGGTTAATGAATCACTAAGAAGCAGCAATTCTCAATAAGCTAAACGACTTTCCAATTCATGTTTTTTTTTTTTTTTTTTTGGACGAAGACGAGATATGTGAGAAATTCACACTGCAGACGGTATAGATCTGTGATGTAATCGGTCAAAAAGAGTATAGTTCGCTAAACACCACCCACTATCTCCCCTACACACACAAGACATCTTCAACTCCTATTCAAGAGGCTTCCCCGTCTTTGCTTATGATTATTAGTTGATTGATGTTTTAAGGGGACCACATTTCATTGCCTTTTTATTTCACGCATTTATACTTTAATTTTTTTTAGACTTTTATCATATTATCCGTAAATAATAAAAAAAGGGGGGAGAGGGGAATTTTTCTCGTTAGGGAGAAGCACAGTAAAATCTTGGGACGGAACATACACAGACGATTGAAACGACTGCAAACGATTGTTAAAGTTGTGAGTAATTACCTCAAGTTCCAGGCTGTTTCGGAAGTGGAGCAGAGGTTCGGGTAATTATGCGTTTGGCATCAGCTTAATTAGATCCTCACCGAATGAGCTGCTTATATTTGCATGGCAAATGGAGGCAAGATTTACTCCTTTGCTCGCATTTTATAACATAGCAAGATAACATTCGCTGTATGTTTAAATTTACAGCAAATACGAAGCTACAGCTAACTACAAAAGAGTGAATTATACCACGAACAGTATCATTTCTCTGTTTTTCTCTTTTTTCAATTAAAACTGAGAGTATACTATAAATTTAAAAATAGGTAAATAAAAGCATTAATGGTACTAATAAACTCCTTTAAGACTATTTGGAGAGGGAAGGTAAACCTGCCATTTCATTTGAATGATATCAATATTCTGTTGCGTAATATACACGTATATGATTTGCCAGGTTACTTACAATGCTTGATATCTTACAAGTGAGATTAGCCAATACCACTTTTATACAAGTACTAAAGCGGCTGCTTTCCTCTAACACAGCAACAAGTCTAACGCAAAACCCAAATAAGATACTAATAACGTGATCGATCACTGAGGTAAAATTTAGCTACCATTTACTTTGAAGATTGGGTTTTAGAAAACTACTGTTGTTACTTGAAATATTGTCGGTTCTCTCTCCCTCTCTCTCTTTCAAATATGGGTCACGAACGAATATCTAACAACCGAGGGGAGACAGCGGTTTGCTTTAAAACTCTGAACACTGTTACTTCAAGTGGTTATGTTGACACTGGAATGTCTGAGATGTAGAAATCCTTGACTTTTTATGCTCCTGTTGGCAGAGGACGGATTTTTTAAAGAAAGATTTATCCATATTTAATTCAGTAGTTTTTTCCATGCGATTTAAAGGGAAGTATTTTGAGTGAA
Source organism: Macrobrachium rosenbergii (assembly GCA_039081455.1). NCBI lineage: Eukaryota > Metazoa > Arthropoda > Malacostraca > Decapoda > Palaemonidae > Macrobrachium > Macrobrachium rosenbergii. The sequence continues at coordinate 7,211,495 of JANJGK010000017.1, read as the reverse complement.
ACCTATCATGTTTAGTGCTAAGCATAGCCCTTTGTTGGCCGAGTTGGTTGAGCTTCAGACCGTCATTCGATGGGCCGGAGTTCGATTCCCGCCGCCGGCTGATGAAGAGTTAGAGGAATTTATTTCTGATGATAGAAATTCATTTCTCGATATAATGTGGTTCGGATTCCACAATAAGCTGTAGGTCCCGTTGCTAAGTAACCAATTGGTTCTTAGCCACGTAAAATAAGTGCAATCCTTCGGGCCAGCCCTAGGAGAGCTGTTAATCAGCTCAGTGGTCTGATAAAACTAAGCTATACTTACTTACTTTAGTGCTAAGCATATGATAAGGCTTTAGGTATGTACACATATACAATACAGATATGTGATAACTTTTGCATTTATTCGTATTTCACATACGCATACAGTAAAATAAGTGTGATATTGAAAATAATGTACTTGAATACCTTAATCCCTAAATCAAATCATGTAAATATATATATATATATATATATATATATATATATATATATATATATATATATATATATATATATATATATATATATATATATATATATATATATATATATATATATATATATATATATATATATATATATATATATATATATATATATATATATATATATATATATATATATATATATATATATATATATATATATATATATATATATATATATATAGGCTATGTGTGTGTATGTGTGTGATTACATTTCAAAGTTTTCTAGTTATCACGCAAGAGACAGAGCAAAACAAAGTCTTGGTAAATCTTTTTTCCAAATGAAATCCGCCCCACTCTCTCTCTCTCTCTCTTAAGTGTAATATAAGTCAGTTATTTAGCTACTTCCTTGAAATAAAATCCAATGAGAGGGAACTATATAAATCCACATAAATTTCCAATCTCATCCAATACTTCAAAAGTTCCAAATAAAGAAAAATACACCATCTTTAGAAAATATGATGAGTTCTGATTAAGCACTTTTATTACTCTATCCTGTGTAAACTCCTGTTCGTTATTGTAGTTCAAATACCTCATCTACTTTTTTGTTCTTATAGTTTACATAAAAAAAACATATTTTCATTACCCACAGACGCAACCGACACCTCGCACTCTCTCTCTCTCTTTCTCTCTCTCTTTCTTTCTCTCTCTCTCTCTCTCTCTCTCTCTCTCTCTCTCTCTCTCTCTCTTTTACTCCTTGAGCATGCCCTTCCTTTTTGTTATATGATTCCTCTCGCTCCTCGAAATCCGAAATCCCTTGCCGACCCTTACCTCCAGAACCCTTCGCCAAGGCAAGAAGTAAACTTTGAACACGAAAGACCGATCTGTCACGACTTCTACAGCGCCTACTTCAGCAACGCCTTCAGCGAACCCGAAACAGAGTTTGACCCTTCCTGAAAACAAACATTCGGGAAGAAGGAGAAGACTTTTCATAGTATGAATGCAGCCATCGACTGGCTGAGGGATATTTTGGTTTTAAATGCTAGGCTAGGCTATAGTGCAAAGGGGAGTGTTTAGGTTTTATTTACAGACGAGGGAAAACGTCGTTTTTTTTCCGCTTCCTCCAATAGAGATTTTGGATGTCGTCGAATTTCTTCTTTCAAAAATAGCTAAAGAGAGAAGGTCATGTTTATTTAGGAGGACTCACAAGTGCAAATTTACCATGCCCTTGTAAAATGCTTTGTGGAGGGGTATTTTTGTAATATTAATTAAACATTAAGAAGCACACATTTTCGATCAGTAAGAATTTTTATTAAAAGAAATCAATATGAGGGATTCACCCAGTTCAGCCTTATGTTTGGCTTCTCTAATAATGACAGATTTTCCCTTTAAGCGTTTGAAGGTAGAAATAATAATGGACTCACTGATAAAGTTCAAGGAAGTCAAACTTTGCCCAATATTCACCAGAGAGAGAGAGAGAGAGAGAGAGAGAGAGAGAGAGAGAGAGAGAGAGAGAGAGAGATACTCTTAAATCACAAAGCTTTAGTTAGTCACTATTATGGTTATTTGTTGCAATCTATTTTCTGACATTAAGTCGATAATATTATTCCTTGGAGATTCTCTAATATTTACCTATTGTTGTTGATAGTCTTGGAATGCCCGTGCGGTTAAGAGCTCCTTCTGGTGGAAACATAATGTAATCAAACAACAACAAAGTTCGTTTTCTTTCGAAAACTTTCCTTCAGCTGGAAAGTGTTCTAACTAATTTAGAATTTTATATACTTTTTGATATTGTATTCTTTATGAATTTTTTACCTTATGTAAATCAACCCTTTTAAATTTTCACACAACCTGAAGATGGACATGTCTTAATAATAACTGCACGCCTTGAGAATTTCCACTCATCTCTATTGACGGTCTCAACTTTTCAATTACGATTCGATTCTCATTTTAATCCCTGGGGAAAGTTTCCGACTCTCCAAGTGAAAATTCCCATAGAATAGACTCTTCAAACTTTAATTAATCTTCAGTGCTAATGCAAGGAATTCCTACCTCCCGTCCATGAAGACATAGGTATTTCTTATCTAATTATAGGACGATGTTCAACTCGAAGTCTTCTTCTACAAAACCGTGGACAGAAATACACTGGTTAATTAATTATTAAAGTTCTTAGAAGAAACGCTGCACAGATGAGGGAAGATACCTAACTTTCCTGAAAGATACACTAAATAGATGAATTTCGGAGGCTTCATAGAACTAATTAGATTTTTTTTTTCCTAATCGGAAGGGTTCAAATCCAATTTATGAGTAAATAAAATCTCTGTATCTGCACATTGCATAGACATGGAGAGACAATGATTGATGAAACATTTTACACTCGTCTGAGTGCAATCACATGCACTGCAGGTATGGTCATCAACAAGCAACCAAAAAGCCCTATTTTCGTAAACATCCTTGAACTGACTTGAGTAAGTAAATATGCTGTGGAATATATCACTGAACACTTTTCAAAACATACAATCTTCTTCTTAAGCTCTGGAAATTCAACTGATCTGTTCTGAGATATCTGAATAATCCAACTAAATGTAAAATACCATTTATTTTCAATTAAGAAGGGAACAGGTGCAGACTAACATGGCTATGAGAATGGTGTGTTCTGAATGGAACATTATAATGCTTCATTTTGCTAACCACGCAGCAGTAAGTGAGGCATTGGAAGCTAAGACTGCGCTGTGACAGGGGTCTGACCCGACTGGGGATCATCATGTCATCGGAAAAATATTTGTACTTGGAATAAGTTCGTTTAACTGAGCGGCAGCCTGTCAATCAGTCAGTCAGTTGGAGTTATCTGCCTTTAGGAATTCAATAATGTGTCCTTTTATTTGATTTTAATGTTGGTAATGGATATGTACTGCTTTAATAATGTTCTCAGTGTGTTAATCTCAAATATTTTATATTTTAATTTTATACCTCACCTTGTTAAGACCATTATTATTCACGCGAATATATTATGGTAACTGAAGAGGATATCTTATAATTATTGAATAAAAGATGCACAATGGCAAAAAACACGCAGAATGTAGCAAACATTAATATCAGAATTAGGGATCTATCTCCAAGAGAATTTCCCTTTATAATAACACATGAGAATGGAGACAATTGTCAACAATGAACGAGGACAAGAGAACGCCTGGAGAGGTCCAGGGTACCAATCTAAGTCGGTCAGTAAGTTGTCCTTATGGAAAGACAAACAGCCCGAATCCGCGTCGATGATGACGCTATGAATTTCGAATGACTGACAACACCGATTCAAATCCCTCAGCTTCTGAAATCTGCCTGTATGTTTGGTGTGAGATGGCTGGGAAACAGTGAGCCTCACCAAAGCCTCAGATTAAAGCCTCAGATTTACTTCATCGTGTCCATTTCCTCTGAGAGGATCGCTGTTAGAAATCTACTGTACAAAACTCATATGTGATAAATTGTAAAACTTTAAGTATCCACACTGGAATTCTTGCATTATGCTGCTCAGTTATTCGCTTATGTGAGTATTTGAAAATAAAGAAGTATTCATCATTTGTCTTAAGATATTTCACTACTCTCCTCTTCAACATTTTCTCACAGATTGTTCAGTTAGAGAGGAAGTCTTCATAAGGGAAGAATCCTTATCTAACTTATTATTAATAATATTCTGCACAAACGTAAATAAAGAGATTGACATACAAGAAGTCTGGCATCATCAGTTGATATCCTACGAAGACAGAAAGTACCTTCGTTTTTATTCTTCCATTACTCATAGGAAATACCA
>JANJGK010000017.1:7194745-7202245 GCA_039081455.1 Macrobrachium rosenbergii | reverse complement strand
AACCATTTTTACCAACTTGCACAGTAACCGGTTTCACCTGTGTGCAAGTACTTACTGTTCTTTTGAACAACCTAAATCCAATTTCTCTACATGAGAGCCATGTTCTGCGGAACACTCTAAAATTCACGCTATAGCCAGCCTCGTCCATGAGTGAGCTAATAACAAAAACTTGTTCTTTTGAACTAACAAAACAACCTGATCTTCAGAACTAACCAAACTGCACACTCGAATTCACGGGACGAGTCAGCAGCTCTGAGGGCCACCAGTGTTCTCTGAACACTCCAACCTGCTCCTCTTGGACCAACTAACATCTGGCTTAGTGCCACAAAAGTTCGTGGGAACAAATCTATGTCCCTCGGGACCAACAAGTGGATTTTCTTTTTCTCGTCTTCTTTCTTATGCCCTGCCTTGGTGATTCCTTTAGTCTCACAAACTGAGGCCTCGTCTTGGCCCTTCTTTCCTACTTCTTATCCTTTTGGCTCCGCAGACTCGCAGCCTGTGGGTCCATCTTGGTTCTTACTTCATATCATCGAGTCAATTCTACAAACCAACTATTGTACTTCGAATTAGTGTCGTTTGTCTGGCACTTAGCATTCTAGCCACTTCCGTGCAACTACTGTCCAGCTTAGTACTTTTCAGGGCACCGTTTAAACAACACCATATCTACCTCTGCAGAAGATTATTGAACCCTCTAAGCGATGGGGCAGGAGAGGAATCTTAGAGGGGAATCATTGAATACCTGTGTCGATGCTCAGGTAGCTAAGGCTCAGGAGGAGGCAACAGCAGCAAAAAGGGAGCAGAAGGAGAAGGAGGAGAAGCAGCCCCAACACGAGGAGAAGCAGTGCTAACATGAGGAGAAGCAGCGCCAACACAAGGAGCAGTGGCGCCAACACGAAGAGAAGCAACACCAACACGAGCTAAACCTAGCTTGGGAGAAAGTCAACCTTACCGAAGCGGAGAGGCAAGCAAGGGAAGAACAGCGTCCCCACAAGTTAGCAGTTGAGCAAGCTCGCCATGCAAATGCCATGGCACTCACTCAAGATAGGGCAAAAACTCCTACTTCCTCTAACCCCCAGGTCAACCCTGTCAAGCATGAGCACACTGATCCAGAAATGGTCAGACAGTGAACCTGATGCAGTGGACATTGTTAGAGGATGGAAGACGCATCTTTATATTTAAAAAGAATGTTGTGGAAAGGTAAAATTTATTCTAGTTCTCCGAGAGGTGTGGGTGTCTTGCTATAAATAAAAATTGAAATAATTTCATATACATACATTATTGCAAGTTGCAGGGGGAAACATTAACGGTGCTTTCATGAATATCGTGAATAAATCTTGTCGAATACAACGGCCGGATAGGGTTGAAAAAAAAAATGACTTGTAATGGAATTATATGACTCATTTCTTTTCATGCCACTGCATGTCAGCTAAAATAATATGGGAAAGACATTTTATAAATTCTATTGTATCCTGGTATCTCCAAGAACCTTAGGGCTTCCTGTGACATCCTGAAAAAAGTGGTAACATTAAGACTAAGTGACTGAACAATAGGTGATTCTTTCCCTAACTTGCAATAGACATTTTACCATACATTTCTTTCAACTTTTATTGAAATTAGTTCCTAAATTTCAAGTAGTGTTTCGAATCAAGCCTTAACGGTAGCCTTATTTTGACGGTCGACAGGAAGCGCGTTTTTGAAAATACGATTTGCACACACATATACATACAGTACACACACACACGCATACATATATATACAGTATATATATATATATATATATATATATATATATATATATATATATATATATATATATATATATATATATATATATATATATATATATATATATTAGATTACTCTCTCTGTTTCCAAATACCCTCAGTAGCTCTCGAATGCATCCAATGGACCATTGCCTGCAACACAAACAGAAACGATACAACTCAAGTTTATATTTCATATAAATACCCCGCCCCCCACCAAAAAAAAAAATTTCAGCATCTCCCTGTTTATTGAAAGGCTCATTAAAAAGTATATTACTTGTAATAAAGTCCAATTCTGTTTGAAATGTAACAAGATAGGTATGAAATAAATCCTCTCCAGTCTCGTTTTCAACTTTTCGAATGCGATCCAATTCTCTCTCATTCTCTGGAAGAGGATTCCGACCCCTTTAATGAAATTCCCTATTGAATCGCCTCTTGAAACACTGATTAATCTTCAGTAATAAGATATGGTAATCTTTTCCCTTTAGCACACAGTATAAGAGTCCTTGGTTCAATTAGAACGAAGTTGAAATCTGTGGTTTTCATGTGTAGAGACAAGGCACGAAAAAAATAAAAAAAAAAAATTTGGTGACAGAGAATTTTAAAGGATTGCAAATAGAAGAAGAAAGTATCAAAATCGCTCTACCCTCATTCATGAAAAAAAAAAATACTGGTTGATTAAGCTGAGATCTGAATTGCTCAGATGGTTCCTGACTAATCTCTATGTTTATACAATTTTAGCCATCTCTCTCTCTCTCTCTCTCTCTCTCTCTCTCTCTCTCTCTCTCTCTCTCTCTCTCTTATATTCACGTAGCTGTTTATTCCTCCATGTATCTATGTACGTGGTTGCCCTCGTGAAGCCAGTTAATGAAATGTACAATAATTAAAATTGTATTGAAGGTGATTTAAAACATATGAGACCTAGTGAGTAGAAATTTTACCAGTTCTCAGAGTCTCATAAACTTCACAATTCATTTAATGAAAATTTGGGAATTCAAGGGGAATCGAGTGTTTTGTATATCGAAAAAAAGCTATAAATTAACCGAATTCCAATCAGAACACTGAGGTATTTTGTATAATAAATCGCACTGTATTGTGTCTGCTATCTGATAAAGTCTTCTATACTCAGGATGTCCTATTTATCAAAATGCCTGCCCAAAGGAATAATGTTATAAGAAGACATCTAATCACGAAGAGCACTAGAAATTGAGTGAAAAACTACAATTATGATGGTATGAATTTTAAAAACATATGACAGAAAACATTAATGAACTCTGTTTCATATCTTCTTTCAATTCTTGTTGATGCAGTGGTGGGACTTTTCATTGTCTTTTCATCATTTATTTCGACGTCACTGTTGTTTATTTTATTGTTCTTTTAATGAATATCACTACAATGGATATATTTTCTTGTATCTGAAGAAAATCTCTCACTTACTTATGAAAAAAGAATTTGTAAGTGGCAGGGCGAAATATAAAAGGATATTAGGAAACAGACACGACCCATAAATGAATTCATTTTAAGAGAAGACAAAATATGTGATCAGAATCGAATCCCATGAAAGCACAGGATCCAAAACAATCGGTGAAGACAGAAGAGGGTCGGGGCGCCATCAGCCTAATCCGAATAGATAGCTGGGATCAGGAGGTGATCCTTACAGGAAGACAAACAACATGAGTCTGTTGATAATGACACCATGAATTCAGAACGTATATCAACACGAGCTTAAACCTTGAAGCCATTGGCTATTCTGTTTGTTCGGAGCAAGATGATTAAGAAACAATGACTCTCATTAAGATTTTGAGTCACTGTAGTCGAATCGATGGAGGTGACTTGTTTGCGCAGTCTGCTGGGCATAAAAAGAATTGAATGGCTGAAACATTGGAGGTGCTCTGAAAGGAAGGGTAGGTGAAAGACGGGATCAGTGTATTTCTAGATGGTTTGGTCATGTGTGAAGAATTGGGGATTCGACGCCCCGCTAATGAGCCTCCTGTTTAGGTGTACGGAAAACAGCGTTGTGGAAATTACCTGCACAGGGCTTCATCCATGATTCCGAGTCTAAAGTATGAAAGTGACGGTGAATTATGTGTTTTCTTTTCTCATGATTTGAATACAAGCAAAAGAAGACTTTTTTTAAATCTCCAGACTATTGTTTTGGTCATTTTTCGATTTTCAATGTCCTTTTAAAAGTAAGTAACGCAAATACCAAAAATTTTTTACACCATTTTCTATACAAAATAAACTCATGAAAAAGTCTCTCTGTAGCATACCAAAAGAATCCTTATGCCAACTGCTCATAAGGAATTGGAACTGGTTTATAGAGCTTCCATTATGTCCTGGCAGCACAGAGGAACTTCTGACAAAAGGGATGAAACTTCCTTCATGTCGGAGGAAGGAAGCGCCTTGCGAAAGTTAGCCGGACGGAGACAGGGAGGTTTCAGCCAGCATCCGAATCGCGAGTGATGCGGAACTTCGATGAGCCGAGGACGTGGTGGTTTTAATGATGCTATTTTATTGTTTGTTGTTGCTTTTCTTGATGCGTGGCATTGTTGCTGTTGTCAGTTATGATTTTTGGTTCTTTGAGAACAATTATAGTTTAGAGCTGTCTTGCGTTCAAGTCACAAGAAAGGCAGAGTATGTACAACAAAAACTGGTCTAAAGTCCGGGTCTACATTTAATATATATGGCTAGTAAGTTTATTTAAGTTATGTCGAGTTCTTAGTTTACTTGATTACGATTAGATACCGTACCTCTTGCACACACACACACACACACACACACACACACACACACACATATATATATATATATATATATATATATATATATATATATATATATATTTATATATACAGTATATATATATATATATATATATATATATATATATATATATATATATATATATATATATAAATGAAGTAAATAGGAGACGGACTTTCTTATCTATTTCTCTGTTTAAATATCAAAAACATAAAATTCCCCATTATATCGAGACAGAAATGTTTGCCAAATATGTCATTATTATATAAATGACAATTTAACAGCGTTGTCAAGGAAAGCAGAAAGTCAGACAGCTGGCCACGCGAAGTTTTCTACAACCCATTGTCAGGGCGAACGATTGTTAGTTAGTATCATAATGAAAAAAACCTGGCCTACCACCATTTCCATGTGTGTTTCAATCAAATGTCCACGATTCATTGTGGCCCAATTCGCTGGCCATTGTCAGAGGGCCTTATCGAAACAATGGCAATGTTAGTTGTGGCTGCGCGGGTTCTCTTGTTCATAATATATGTATTTATTGAGAATTCTCGTCGACTAACTTCATTTTCATATAATTATCACGATCATAGATCAAAGCGATTCAATTTCATTTGTAATGCGAATAAGTTGTAAAAATATTGATGATTAGGCATTTTGTACCACTATTAATTTGACCCCTTTGTGATATGGTGATAAATAAATAAATATAAAGGAATAGTGTAGAAAAAGATACACCTTGGCCTCCAAATGGGCCTTTTCCTCAATAAGGACAAATAAAAAAGATAGTGAAATATTTACTGTCATTTACACAATAAGGAAATACTTATAAATCTTCTACTCTGGATTCTGTCTTAAAATGTATATCTAATCATTTGGGGAACATTTAAATCGTTTGCTTGACATACCTCTGGTTCCGATCATAATCTTTCGCACTGGTTTCAGAAATTAAGTCAAATATCGAAGAGACTTACGAAGAGCATAGAAAAGTTTCTCATCCTTTCTTATGCTGAAAATTTTCAGGAATTCCGACGCATCCTGCTCCTCACCCTACCAGATTCACGCGAGAACATTCGATTGGAGAAAAAATTAACTAGGGTGTGCGCGCGCGTGTGTGCATTGTGAAGATTGGGGTTTATTTTCAAAGCTCAAGTAACTCCAAATGTAAATACTCAGTTTCACGAAAGGAAAATTTGCCTTCTCATCCTTCCCTACATTCTGTTGGACTGCTGAAGTGTAACTTCCCTCTCGGTCAATTGCCTAGATTTCATGAATATTACCTTAGTGAAAAATGTAAAAAATCCTCCGTTCCTCAACAACTACGACATATCTGATAATCCTGTTAGCAAACAGGGGGTTTCATCAAATCACTTTTCTGTGAGTAACGGTTCTAAATGTCATGGCAAAAGAGCAATCATTCTAGTTTCAGACTCGTTCAGAGGGTCGCGTATTGTCAGAGGATTTCCTAAGGAACTAAAACGGCCTTTACGCACGAAGAAAATCTAAAGGAAATTCTGAGTGATTGTTGTTCTCTTTCGTGGTTTACCGCATAATGAGAAGACTATCAGTGTTTGGCGAGATCTCTTCACTAGGGTCGAAACAGATATTTACGTTTTGCGGTGAAATCTGTTGCGAAGGAAATTTTTATTTATTTATTTATTTATTTATTTATTATTTTTTTTGTTAAACGCTAGTCATCCCAACTCGTGTATCGTGACACGCTCACTCTCTCTCTCTTTGTCTTATTTGGTAGGCTTTACTCCAAACCAGTGTTTAGAGTTGTACAATAAACCTTTACTTTAAAATGCAGTAATATAATCGATATTCTCATGTCTGCATGAAATTGACGCTTTAAAAAAAAGGTTTCACTAAAGCGCAAATATAAAATTTGAAATAAGAAAGGAAAAGAGTCTCTTCATATTCTGATAACAAACAGGTTAGCTTAATTTCTTTATGTAAAACAGCTTAAAGCGCATTTATCTATTGGTCCTATCAAGAACCCTTTGTTATTTGTGTTGACGGAATTATATACAGGCTATCAAACGGAGAAATATTCTTTACTTATACTTCCCATATTCGTACACAATTGAAATTTGGCTGGTATAGTATTTGATAAGATCGCTTCGTGTAAAACCTTACTACATTAAGGTGATTCGCGTGAATTCCAGCACGGTATAAATTCTTCAACAAATACTTTTTTTTTCTTAATATGAAGAAAATTGTGGAACTTATATAATACACGCACGCACACACACACACACACTAATATATATATATATATATATATATATATATATATATATATATATATATATATATATATATATATATATATATATATATATATATATATATATATATATATATATATATATATATATATATATATATATATATATATATATATATATATATATAAGGGTATGCGTGTGTAGGCGTGGCTGTAAGTGCGCGTGTTTATATGTTCCCCGATAAAACGCATGTAATTTGGACGCCATAGCTCCGACCTTTAACATCATTTTGGGTAGTGGTCACCCAAAACAAATCCTATTCTAGTATGAGACTCTTCTATGATACTGCCTCCTTATACCTAATGATATAGGTTACCATCTTTATGACTGGTGTTCCTGTACGAGGATCTGTAGCTCGAAGCGCTCTGTATTCCATACAGAAGAGGGAATCAGGCGAAGAACCTGCAGAAACCAGGAAAGCATTTTTGAGTTGAAAAGACGCGAGGTCAAGTGATGCTTTATCCACTGAAAATAGCGTTACTGTTTTTTATCTCAAAAGCTTTCGAGATAAGGTTTCCTTGTCAGAAAGGAACAGGGGCGTATGGACTTTTCCCTTGTATGCAGAAGGGAATACACTCTACAAAGGGTGTTTGACTTGTATTATCCTGCTATAACAATTATGCGGTTGTGATTTCTATTCATACTCTCTTGTCCTAAAGGCAAAACTAATCTTAATCGTATAGTGA
>JANJGK010000017.1:7187245-7189745 GCA_039081455.1 Macrobrachium rosenbergii | reverse complement strand
ATGTTGGCTCATCAAAGAGAATGTTGCAGGTCCGTTATTACAGCCACTTAGGTCTGAGCTACAGGACTGGCTCACGAATTTCTAACCCCGAATTTTCTAGCATAAGAAATCATGCCGTTAAATGCAACATTAATATTGATAAAAAACATTTTTCCATAATGGAACTACCAAACGGTCTGCTTACTTAACGACCCTTGAGTCTTTGTTTATCACACGTCCTGCACCTCTTCTAAACTCCAACGTGTCTTCTCCTTTGCACTTGGCCCAAGTATTCCCTGGGCATGCGTGAGCTTGTGGTCTCATTTCGTCTTTTCCTTTCTTGTGATCAGCTTGGCTTAAAACTTTGTTTTTTTGCCTTTTATAAATGTTTGTAATTTTAAAGAATGTAACTACTGTTTTTAATTTAGCATTTATTTTGAATTAAGAGAATTAATATGTATTTTTCAATTTTACAAGTCGATGATGTGTTTAAGTAACACGAAACGTTTCTAATATTAAATATGTAACTGTTTTGCTGACTGTCGTCTTCTTTGGGCTCCTGCTTGTTATACTGTATATATATATATATATATATATATATATATATATATATATATATATATATATATATATATATATAATTATATATATATATATATATATATATATGAATATAAAAAGGCCCATAAAACACTATTTAAACGTTGCAACCATATATTTCGGGCACCTGCTTCTGTGCCCCTGTTCACTATTCTACCAGTGAACAGGGGCACAGAAGCAGGTGCCCGAAATATATGGTTGCAACGTTTAAATAGTGTTTTATGGGCCTTTTATATTCATATTACACTGTGGTATTACAGGAAAAGACATTCATATATATATATATATATATATATATATATATATATATATATATATATATATATATATATATATATATATATATATATATATGTATATAACGCCTTTAGTAATATGATTACACGGGAATAATATTTTACCCGAACGCTTTTAGATCCTAAATCAGCACGGCTGACAAACAGAACTAATATTAATCTAAGTTAAGGCCTGTTCTACACAAGATGTTGGAGGACTCCGGAGGGACAAAGTCGGCTCTCTTGATAACGTTTTTTGCTTCCTTTATTTTTATTATTATTATTATTATTATTATTATTATTATTATTATCATTCAGAATACGGACCCTATTCATATGGAAGAAGCCCACCGGAGCCACTGACTTGCAATTCAAGCATCCACAGAATTATGGTGTTCATTAGAAAAAGGTAACAGAAGGAAATGGGAAATACAGGAAGAAGAAGTCACTTGTTAAAAAAGGAAATAATAAATTAACAAATTAATAAATTAATAGAAAAAATGTAAGTACATTTTTTAAAATTCAAGGAGAATAGTATCCAAGTAGTAATGCATTACATCTTCGCTTGAACTTCTGAAGGTCCAATTGCAGACATCCTCAGGGAGGCTGTTCCACAGCCCAACGGTGTGAGGGATAAAGGACCTCTGGAACTGAGAAGTTTGACAGCAAGGCGCATTCACCGCATTTTGGTGTTGCTGTTGAGCGAATCTGGTTGCTCTCTGCGGGAAAAGGGGATCCGGGAACAATTGTGAATGTGGAAGATCTTTGCTAAAGTGGAACTTACGAAAAATTGACAAACAGGGGACCATTCGTCGATGGTCCAATTCATAACTGCTAATATTAGGAAACAAAAACATACCACCACGACCCAATCTATCTAAAAGAGAAGCAAACATCTATACCGCAGAACAGCATTCGGGTAAAGGAAGGACACCTAGATAATGACAGCAATTCATATAACGAAGCTTAATTTCAAATGTAGATGGCACTGTAGGTCTGGAAATAATTATACTTTTGTGGCATTTTAGTTAAAGTAGCTTTATTTTATTTTCTCTCTGCCGCTTGTAGACTGGTTGAAATTACCTTTAAATAATGACGAAAAAGCTTGCATTAATTTGTTACAGAATATATTTGAATTTCTTCTTTAATTACAGGCGTTTCATCTCATCCAATTATTAAGATTCCTCTCTCTCTCTCTCTCTCTCTCTCTCTCTCTCTCTCTCTCTCTCTCTCTCTCTCTCTCTCTCTCTCTCTCTCTCTCTCTCTCTCCAAACGAATCGTATCGCCCTGTTTGCCCAGTCATTCCTGGTGAGTAAAAATTTTCCTTTCTAACCTGATGCTTAGGAAAAATATTTTTTTTATTTTGAGAAGGAGATGAATGAAGTTATTATATGCGCCATAAAAATAGCTCTCGATTTTTACAGCTTATGTAGGAGATCTGGACTTTCCTTACGATAATAGTTTTGCTTAACAATAATTATGGAATGTCGTAAAGTCAATTTTACGCGGCTATGGAGTCCATAAACTGAAGTTGGAATATATGAAAGAATTTATAGCAGATTCTCATTTCTGGCAGTGAAGGGCTGGTGTTGCATGCTATTGAAACTTGAATTTTTCAAGGCATTCAGAGGAATTGAATTTTTAAT
>JANJGK010000017.1:7154745-7179745 GCA_039081455.1 Macrobrachium rosenbergii | reverse complement strand
CATTAGCTCCCGTTTGGCGATGGATCTGGCGGTCGCGTTTCTTGGGTCATCTTCTTCAAAAAGGGTGCGAGGATTAAGGTGTCAATGGCGTCCGATTTCCAATGTCCTCCTGACAGGTTCATATTGTTGGTTTGATTGATGATAGCAGATTCCAGCATCTTTCTTTTGTACGGACAGCTACTCTTGAAAACCAACTCCGCCCCACTCCAGTTAATGACATGCCCTGTATTTCTAATATGTAGGAAAATTCCCGAACTCTCCGAAGCGTAACGTACTGATCTTTTGTGCTCTGTTATTCTTTGCGAGAGCGATCTACCTGTCTCGCCTACATAAATGTCATGACAATTACTACACGGTATCTTGTAAACTCCGGCTTCTTCCCTTTTATTATTTAAGTATACGTTAACGAGCGAACTCCCGATGGATTTGGGATAATGGAAAATGAAAGGATTATCAGAACTGAGTTGCTCGGTGGCCTTTTGGATGTTTTCATCGTATGGAAGCTTTATTTTGTTGTTGAAATCTATTTGTCTGTTGTGAGTGGGACCTCTGTAGTATATTTTATTTGCTTTATTAATAGCCCTCTCGATAATGTGTGGTGGATAGAGCAGTTGCGTTAGGTGTTGGCGGATCGTGTTAAATTCTTGATCCAGGTACTCATTTGAACATATCCTAAGTCCTCTGAGGAATAGGTTGCACCCTACCATGATTTTTACGGAGACGTCGTGGTAGCTTAAGAAATGAATGTAGGAGACAGCGAAGGTGGGTTTTCTATATACTGTAAATGCATACCTGTTCTGTTTTCTTATGATCAGTACATCTAGGAACGGCAGTTTTCCGTCCTTTTCCCATTCTGTTTTAAATTTTATGGTCGGAACTAGCGAATTTAGCCTATTAAAAAATTCCTTAAAGTCCCCCCAGCTATTGTCCCAGAAAGTAAAGATATCATCTACGTATCTAAGCCAGATCATGTTATGGGGTTTGATAGACGACAAAAGTTCTGTTTCGAAATATTCCATGTACAAGTTTGCTAGAAGGGGTGATAGGGGACTTCCCATGCTACAGCCAAATTTTTGTTTGTAAAAATTACCATTGAAAGAAAACACGTTGTTAGTTACACAGAGGTTGATAAGTTTTAAAGTTTTATCTATGCCAAGAGGAAAATGGTCTTCATATGGTTGTAACTTCCTCTCTAAGAAAAACAACACGTCGGCAATCGGGACTTTAGTAAATAATGAATCGACGTCTAGACTGAGCAGTTTGATGTTGTTTGAGGGGATGTTTAAACTATTAAATTTTTGTATGAAATCTTCTGCATGTTTGACGTGGGAGGATGAGAAGGTTCCTAGAAAGGGTGATAACAAGTCTGCGAGCCATTTTGATAATTTGTACATGAAAGAGCCCCTGCTAGATATTATGGGGCGTAAAGGAATCCCATCTTTATGTGTTTTCGGGAGGCCGTAAAAATAGGGGAGAGAGGGGTTGATTACCTTGAATGTCTCTAGTAATTCTATGTCTTTTTTATTGCCCCCTATGGTTCTAACTGATTTGTTAAACTGAGCAGCAATATTTGTTGTGGGATCTTTCGTTAATTTGTCGTAGGTCTCCGCATCGTTTAGAAGTTCTTGAACTTTATTGATGTATGTCTCCTTGTCTAACAGAACTATTTTCCCGTCTTTGTCAGATTTTGTGATGATGATATCCCCCCTTTTTCTTAAGCTAACTAATGCATTTTGGAATCTTTTCGGGAGCGAATTTTTGTTGTTATTTTGCTCCAAGACATTTAGCAAAATGCCTTTGAGACATGCCTCTTTCTTGTCATAGTTGTTTTTTGCAAAATGTTTATCAAAAGCAACTAGGAAATTAAGATTACTCTCGGGACCAGGTTTTAGAGCGAATGAAACTCCAAGATTTAAAACGGTCTGTTCTTCTGCAGTGAGGGGATGGTTAGAGAGATTCAGCACATTATTGGGAAGGCCAAGATTATTCCATACGCTGTTCCTAATCAGTCTTTTTAATTTGTAGCACAAATTTCTGGAGTGGGACTCACTGTTCTCAATAGCACCTGATAGCACAAAATATGAAAGATATCTGTACATACCATCATCCCTGCACATGAGGCGAAGTGACGTGGCTAGCTCACTTATTTTTCTTCTAATCACATAGATGTCTTGGTGTGTGGCTTGTATTCTGTCTTGGAGGAATGTGCGGATGGAGTCCGGAAATGGGTCTGACGCCGATGTCCAACGCGTGAAACCGTACATTTTGGGAGAAACTTGTTCCTGTAGGCATTCTTGTAGAAAATTTCTCTGATTCTTCCTCTTGTGTAACCCATGTACTAGCCGTTCGTACCGTCTGAAGATGTGCTTGACAGCTGGGTTGAAGCCGAAAAACTGGCGTAAACTGTGATGTTCCATAATGGGCAAAAATGAATGTCTTTTCCTGTAATACTACAGTGTAATATGAAAATAAGAAGGCCCATAAAACACTATTTAGACGTTGAAACCATATATTTCGGGCACTTGTTTCTGTGCCCCTGTTCACTGGTAGAATATGGACAGGTGGAAAGTTACAATGGTATATATACAAAAACATGAAGGTGTGGCCTTAGGCCTCCGATGTTAAGGAGGTGGCGTTTCTTAAGAAGGAGGAGATTGACCAAATTCCCTAGTGGTTTTTGGCCTCATTAGCTCCCGTTTGGCGATGGATCTGGCGGTCGCGTTCATTTCTTAAGCTACCACGACGTCTCCGTAAAATCATGGTAGGGTGCAACCTATTCCTCAGAGGACTTAGGATATGTTCAAATGAGTACCTGGATCAAGAATTTAACACGATCCGCCAACACCTAACGCAACTGCTCTATCCACCACACATTATCGAGAGGGCTATTAATAAAGCAAATAAAATATACTACAGAGGTCCCACTCACAACAGACAAATAGATTTCAACAACAAAATAAAGCTTCCATACGATGAAAACATCCAAAAGGCCACCGAGCAACTCAGTTCTGATAATCCTTTCATTTTCCATTATCCCAAATCCATCGGGAGTTCGCTCGTTAACGTATACTTAAATAATAAAAGGGAAGAAGCCGGAGTTTACAAGATACCGTGTAGTAATTGTCATGACATTTATGTAGGCGAGACAGGTAGATCGCTCTCGCAAAGAATAACAGAGCACAAAAGATCAGTACGTTACGCTTCGGAGAGTTCGGGAATTTTCCTACATATTAGAAATACAGGGCATGTCATTAACTGGAGTGGGGCGGAGTTGGTTTTCAAGAGTAGCTGTCCGTACAAAAGAAAGATGCTGGAATCTGCTATCATCAATCAAACCAACAATATGAACCTGTCAGGAGGACATTGGAAATCGGACGCCATTGACACCTTAATCCTCGCACCCTTTTTGAAGAAGATGACCCAAGAAACGCGACCGCCAGATCCATCGCCAAACGGGAGCTAATGAGGCCAAAAACCACTAGGGAATTTGGTCAATCTCCTCCTTCTTAAGAAACGCCACCTCCTTAACATCGGAGGCCTAAGGCCACACCTTCATGTTTTTGTATATATACCATTGTAACTTTCCACCTGTCCATATTCTACCAGTGAACAGGGGCACAGAAACAAGTGCCCGAAATATATGGTTTCAACGTCTAAATAGTGTTTTATGGGCCTTCTTATTTTCATATTACACTGTAGTATTACAGGAAAAGACATTCATATATATATATATATATATATATATATATATATATATATATATATATATATATATATATATATATGTGTGTGTGTGTTTGTATATATATATGTATATATATATATATATATATATATATATATATATATATATATATATATATATATATATATATATATATATATATACATACTGAGTGTTTCAACATTAGAGGCCCCCCTCACACGACAAATGGAAAGTTATGAAGTTTTCTCCTATAGCCTGTCTCCAAGTACATTATTTGAAGTTTCTATTAAGCTATTTTTCATTTTACATTTCTTGTATTTTCAGACTGAGTGACAGAGTTAGATACAGCCATGGCTAATGACTCGGAGGAAATCAGATGGATTGACCGAATCCGGGCTATAACCTTCAGAGAGACCAGGGATGCTGGTGCATCCTTCATTTCATGTTCCTGGATAGCTACATACATTAAAAGAGATGAATCCTGTGTTAAAAGAAACTGGAACAAAAATCCATACGATTGTCATCGCGAAAAGAATGAGAATCTTGGAAGGCCTGAAGTCCTTTCTCAGGAGTCAAAAGACATCATAGCTGAGGCAGTGGGTAGACCAAGAAAGTCTTTACATAAATTTGCGTTTGAACTAGACACAAAAAGGGGAAAGAAGAGAAGTTATAGTGCTGTATACCGTGAGTTGAAAAAGTCCGGTATCAAGCCATTTCATGTTATCAGCAAGCCTAACACCACTCAGCAACAGAGAGAGGACCGTGCATGGTTTTGTGGTTCATTTCTTAAAGACTGGGATGAAGCTGACTTTCTCCATGTTGCCGCATCAGATGAATTCTTCATTTACACAGTCAGGAAGCCAAATCAGAGAAATGACATCATTTGGGCTGCAAAGTTGGATGATATCAGCGATGACGTGCGCTATTGCCAAGTTGTGAAATTTCCTGAATGTTTCGGAATTTTTCTGTGTTTCACAGCCAAATGGTTAATGTGGATCATCAAAGAAAAAGGACAGTCATGGAATGGCGAATACTTCAGAGAAACTGTGCTTACTGGTGGAGTATTTCCTTTCCCCAAAGATCCTGAAAATGCGTTATCTGTTGAAGAAGTCACATTTTTGCATGATAGGGCACCATGTTTCAAGGCTCTTCAGACACAGGAGCTGCATCGAAACACTGGTATCGATTTCTTCTCATCAAATGAATTTCCAGGTAGCTCCCCTGGCCTTAATGTGTGTGAAAACATTGGTAGTATCTTAAAGGATCGTGTTGAAGTGTGCACAGTGAACTATGATGGTATACCAAGCCTCGACGACCTGAGAAGAGAGGTGACCAAAGTGCTCAGGAAAATAGAGATTGAGTCTCAGCTTTTTTGCAATTTGCAGAAATCATACCCCTCAAGAATGCAGGCTGTGGTACAGGCAGATGGAGGCCACACAAAATATTAAATACTCAGAGAGAAACTTAAATAAATACCTGTTCTGAATTACTTTTGTTTTTGTCCATATCAATTTTAGTTTATGCTGTAGAGGTGGGGCCTCTAATTTCGAAACACCCTGTATATCTATATCTATCTATCTATCTATATATATATATATATATATATATATATATATATATATATCTATCTATATATATATATATATATATATATATATATATATATATATATATATATATATATATATATATATATATATATATATATATATATTGTAAAGATTAGCGCCAAAATAAGCTGAAAAACACCCTCCTCTCTGTTTCTGCTTGGCCGATAGATAGGCCTCTGTCTATTTGAGCTTGTGAGAGGTAGTGAAATCTGGTTTGGGTTGGTTCAGGGTAGTTCAGGGTAGAAATCCAGAGGGTCTTAAGGCACACTCATTAGATAATCATAGCCTAGGGCAGTAACTGGCTGGCGCTCTTTCTTCGGTACAGGAGCTGCGACCTGGGGTCAGTCCATCGGCCCCCCTGCACCCGATCAGAAGTAATAAAAGGTCGCGACGTCAGAGGATCGCCCTCACATACAGCCCAGACGCGAATGTAGGAGGTCACAAGTTCAGACTCCCCTCCCCCGCTTTCTCTTCGCCGCCACGTGGACCGCTCACCCTTGCTTTGTACCCCAACCACGTGGCCAGTATCCGTTGCAAGTGGTGAATTGCAATCCCAGAGCGAGCGGACATTCAACTGCAGCCCTTTATCATCACAAGGGCGCCCCTCCATCACTCCACCGATCTACGACCCACGAGTACGTCTTTGGTGGGAGGCCTTTGTCTACACACACACGTGGACCCGTTGCTGACGCCCTTTGAGAAGGACTGGAACGACTCCCCAATGTCCACCTCAGCCTTAGACACTTCATGCGGGACGGTAAAGTACTCTGAAAGAGTTGCTTAGTCACGTTACTTTCGGCCATGTGCATTCATTAGACTTATGGGCCCGTATCTTGGATAACCCCTGAATTTCTTGGTTCAGTCCCGGCCCATGTGTTCACTGCCCTCTTGCTCAAGTCACTAGTCAAGCCTCGAGGCTGTCCTTGCCGCCCTCAGCGCACCCTCGAGTAAAAAGAATTCCCCAAATTCCAGCCTTAGATCGTAACCTGTCCCATATTCTTTCAGAAGGACGATCGTAGCAGAATTCTCCTTGGTCTGTGTTCCTGGCATTCACAAGCTTTTCCTCCCCCCCCCCCATCCCCCGCCTATTTTTGGAGGACTTTCAACTGCAGCAGCATTTTAACTTTATTTTAATTCGTTTTTCCTTTGATCTTGTCTGTTATGTAAATACACCTGTTTTTGTACCCACGTGTTTCACGCATTTTCGCTTTGAGAAAGAGCCCTAAGCTCCTGTATAACTCCTTTTGTTTTCTGTTTTATATGCTCCTGGTTATCTTACAAGGTCATTGTAGAGTACAGTACTGAATTTCGAGACTTAAAAACTACCTGCACCAGGAAACATATATATATATATATATATATATATATATATATATATATATATATATATATATATATATATATATATATATATATATATATATATATATATATATATATATATATATATATATACGAGTATATATATGGAAAATGATCCAAGTATCACATCTTTGCATAACGAAATTTCGTTTTAGAAAATGATGGGTAGTTGCATCTAATAACGCCGTAATATAAATAGAATGTCTTCTGTGCTCATTAATCTCGTAGGTAAGAGATCTTAGAAAGAGCCATCGTCTCGTTCCATCGCCTTCAGCATTTACTAAGACATCTTGAATTAGACAGGATGGCTGGAGACAACTCCTAACCCCTCATTCAAAATGAATATCGTTTTTTAATGAGGATACGGATTATCTTTAAGGTTATGTAACCTTGGTAAGCACCAGAGGATTCGATAGGAAACATTTACATTTATAAATCACTTGACTCCGGCTGTACCTCATTTTGCCAATACTCTTATTATCCGAAACAAGTAAGGATTTTTCAAGGCTTTCTTAAATAAAAGTCATTAACATGAAACTTTATAGTTTCGGTATTCATTAAACCATTCATTAAGTAAATGATGAATTACCATTATTCAAAAGTAATTAGTTACCGTATTCATAGTAGGTCGATGCCAATACTGGCCTCTTTTGTATTGTCTTTATATACAGAAGAATGAATAAATATCTATCCATCTATCTATCTATCTAACTATCTATCCAACATTATCCGGCCTTGCCCACGATACGAGCCTGAGTCCCCTTATTTTATAATGCAGGAAATTATCAGTCATTTCACATCCGGTGTACGTGTTCATGTATGCATGTGAGTGTGGGAATTTCCCCCACCCCACAAATCTGACGAGAATAATGAAAAACTTAATACAAAATACTGTATTTTACCGGACAGGTTATCTAGACTAAATACCCAGTCGCTAAGATGTCTAGAAAGCCATTCTCTCTATACTAAGAGAAATAACTCATTCTCTTTTGCGAGGAAGTGTTGAAACGTCAGAGAGGAAAAAGGCTGCACGAATACCGATATCCCGCTGAGTAAGTTGTTCTCTCTTTCCTTCCTCGTTAAAGTCAATCGGGAATGATCCCCTAACAGGTCTGGAGGGGGTCTGAAACACTCGAATATTGAATCTGTTACGAAATGAGAGTTTATTAAAGGGGCGTCATCAGAGCAAGAGGTGGAATGTCAATAGGTTTTCTTATTTTTATATGAAAAGGGGAATCGTCTTTGACGTCACTTGACAGAGGCATAACTTGATAGATCACCAGAATTATACATCTGAGTGAAAAATTCCTCAGCTTCCGAAGAGCTGAAAATAATTATTATTTTTTCTTAGGAAATTTATAAATATTGAAAAACGCCTAATTGCCAATCTTTTTTCATCACTATAGGCCCTAATGGAAAAAATCTCAATAATGCAGGACCCCCAATAAAATGAAATCTTTACTATCAACACATGGAAAGATAATTACAGCATGGTTTACCCTATGGAAACGGGTGTCATTTCACGTGTATATGTATTTCACAAGCAACTTGAAATTCTAAAACATTAGGGGTTGAAGTAAAATCATGCGCTTATGAGCCTTTTGTACATAAGACCTTTGCTAAGTCATTTTTACGTAGAGGGGCCTTACGCCGCATCTAAAGATTGGAAACACGTTATAGGGATTAGTAATCGATAGCAGAAATTAATGGTTGAAAGTAAAGCATTATACATTTGAGATTTGTTTTTTGATAAATGTATAAGTTATTAGTATTTCTGCAATATTTATTGAACATTAAATACAGTTTTATACTTTTCAAAAATCAAATTGCAGGGTACCATTGAGATTTTTAAGAATCTAGTCTTTAAAAAAAATGAAAAGATCCTTTCAGTCTTCAAAAATCGTGAGTTTTCTACACTTTCTTAGAATTTATAAACAAAAGACCATAAACACTCAAGAATTCTACGGAGGATTTCTCCCAAGTTGTTGAATCGTCTTATTTCTGGAGATATAGCGTGTGAAGTTCCAGACTGAGTTCCTTATGGCACAATTTCTCACTAAATAACTGCGAATTACTTCACAAAAAGAAAAAAATCATAAAACTAACAATAGAAAGCCTCTTTATGTATGGTGAAGGTAATTCCTTTCGTGCATAAATTCATGAACACGCTATGGCGCTGATTTCTGATCCAGACTGTAATGACATGTTAGCATTTTATGAGAGGGAAAGGGGATATGGGGTCAGAAGTTTGATTTGATGACGTTGCATCAAGTCTCTTCATAATAAACGAAAGAGCAAGGACATGACATGTATGGTAAAACAAGCAGGTCATCTGTGTACGGGATAATTTTGAGACTTACAAATGATTTCTGACATTCCTTAGAATGTAATAAGAATTTTGTAGTCACAGTTACAACTGCGATTCTCTATTAGTCACGCACATTATCGCATTCCAAGCAATGGACTCAAAAACCTTCAGGAATAAGATACAAAAGAACACAATACAGTCTGCATTTGAAAGTAAAAAGAGGTTTATTTTACAGTCGAAGCCTTAAAAAACTGACTTAAGCCGCCTGGCAAAAAAAAAAAAAGAAAGAAAAGGCAAATGCAAATCGGATGCAGGAAGGACTAAGTGAACAATCCAGTGCTTTATCACGGGAGCGAATAGCGTCCTCTTAGGAAGATACGAGATTGAGGCTATAATAAACAAAGCTTCTAATGAGGAAGCTTTAGAAAACGAACCCTGATTATGGAAGGCTAATTAAGAGGGAAAATTGCTCTCTGATGCCTAACAATCGGCGCACTGGTAAAAACGAGGACTGCACGCGTGAACAATTGAACAGCCTTCTCATTACGTTTCTCCTTTAATTTTCAGTTCTTCTGGGAAGTAAGGATTATACTGTATTTCGAAGAGAATATATATATATATATATATATATATATATATATATATATATATATATATATATATATATATATATATATATATATATATATATATATATATATATATATATATATATATATATATATATATATATATATATACACTAAACTAATCATTTTCTTGCCAACATTTACTAAACCATATTCCACTTTCATAGGAAACTTATCTAAAGGCAAATTATGATTTGAACCATTAATCCTCGACTCTTCATGTCCCTTAGCTATTAACAATATTTTAAGCTTTTTCTAAGCCAATATTCACGGCATATACGCTTACCCTTTACACTATAACTTAAAACTGTATATTCTTACAAGGCCGAAGAGTATAGATACCATCAATTCATGATCTGCAAAGAAAAGTAACAGGATTTTTATCATAAAAGTTATAAAAGAACTACTTGAACGAAAGAATAAAACCCTTCTCGAATGGCATGCATTAAGCGCCTGAACTGAGAGGTAAAAAAGAAAAAAAAACTTAAAACGTAAAAGGATAACCAAAGGGGGTCCAGTGAATCTGCAATTAAGATACAGGTAACAAGTTGATAAAAGAGACCATTGTCATAAATGTGAGCCATACGAGTAAAAACGACTCTCTTTCCCTTTTTATAACAGCCTTCTGATTAATCTTCTGAAGGGGTGAGACACTAAAAATCAAGGTGGAGGAAAGGAGAAATAATTGAAGGGAGGGGGAAAAGATTCTCGTTGAACGTATTTGCTTTTTCAGTGTTTAATATCTTGCATTTTAATATCTATATTCTTGGTTAGTAGTTTCTTCAATTCTCTAGGAATAATAAGATATCTTTTTTCCTGTCGAGGGCTAAATGGGTCAATGTAAGTCGGTAATCTGAAACAGGTAATGATTAAATAATTATCTGATCTGTAATTAGGCGCTGTAGTTACTAACTGTATGGTTTACACATCAAGAGCATTGATTATACTAAGACATCCACGCTAAAGTTTAGTAGAGGAAGATTTCAGTGCTCTGGCAATGGTTGGGTATGTACTTGTTGTTTGCTTTGGTCTGTATTTTACCCTTTTTGGATTTGTTAACATGTATATTTATCTACATATAAATACCTATGTGTGTTAAAGTGCTCTGTTAAATTATTATGCATGTACGGTCTTCTAACGTTCGTGTACAAACCATGATAGAATTAGACAGAACAAAATTACATAACGATAGAATTATACAGTGGGAGGAGACCAAGTAACGTACTTCTGACGATTTATTACAATATTTTCTCTCGAAAACTGATCATGGACCTACATCATGACGACTATGGAAATTAATCAGTGGGCAAATGTGCTACTACCCATTATTTAAAGAACTGCTGTTAAGAAAGATGTTTCCTTAGGACCTTACAGGTACATCGAAGTCGAAATAATTCCCGTAGCAAATGCCAGTTGGGTGTTCTACCACTGAGCCACGCCTTACTCTTGAAGGTACCTACTTTTGCTTCATTATCCATAAGGCAAATCTGAATGATAATTTTTCTTCGCCGAAAAATGTATAAGACGTTATGGTTGAACAAATTTTACGCTCTAGAGAAAGTTATTTTACTGACAGGATAAAACCATTATGGGGACACAGTAATGCACAACGTGGATTAATGAATGATTGGCATAAGGTAGAGAATAAGTATTGGAAGATGCCTTTATTGGGGTCTTATTTAACTGAAAGAACTAAACGACAATAATGGACCCAGCTATTTTTAATTCGTTATTGCACTTGAGTACTATCTCATTATGTCTTTATGCGTACCTGAGATAGAACACTGCTCATGATCATGATAACTTCTGCTATTTTTGGAACGCATAGTTTTGGGCGTTTGTTGATCTACTACCCATCTAAAATTCTTCGTCTCCCGTTGACATAGTTACACAGCAGCCACGGCCTGCTTAGAAATTCAGTGCCTTCTGTTTAATTAACCTAATTATGGACATTAAGCGTACAATCAACTCAGATGTGAGGGAACCTCGGGCGTTCCTGCAATACAGTACGAAGCAAAAGAAATTAACCCTTGACGGAATAGATTGTAAGTTCAACTGGAAGTGGTCTGGATGGAAGAGACTAAGAGAATGTTGGTGTAAGAGAACGAATAGGAGAAAGGTGAGAGAAAACCACTGATATTAGCTAGGAAAGAAATTACTTTACCTTGGAGATGGGATAAACGAGTCTTCATCTTACCAAAGGACAGCTCCTAATTGATAAAGGTGAAAATACACAAAATATATTTGCTTACCTTGTCACTTCTTTTGATGATTTTTTTTTCCTTGTTCTAGGTGTTCAATTAAAAACGATATATTACATTACACTATCCACTGGAAATTTTTTATATATTAGCTCACATATTTTCTCCATTTAAGATTAGGCTTTTTCAATTGTTGTATGGTACCCAAATATATAAATATTTTTCATTTGTTGACTTTCGATTTTTTCAAATCTTCTTTAATGAATAGTATTTGTTTTTCCTTTATTGAAGGTAATTGCAATACTTCCATACCCTGAGCACTGTATTCAACCAATCACATAGATTCACCTCTATTTCAAAGCAAAGAAAAAAATGGATTCTCTTTCTTGATTTTACCACAATATTTGGATTCTTTGGCCGGCTTTCTCGTCCTTTATTGTGTTTTTCTTTTTCTTCTTCTTTTTTTCCTGGTATTTCTCTCATTTTCTGGCTTTTAAGCACTTTGAATTTCCCATTCTCGTTGCTTACTGTGTCATGACAAAATCTGATCACATAATAAACCACTATCACTAAGACTGCGATTCTCTGTGAACGCGACGTCAATAGTCGAGTAACTTCACGATTCCACAGCCCGACGGCACGAACTGTGGTCAGCTGAGTACCACTAATTAAGGCAGAGTTAATTGGTAACCTTTCCCTTCCCTCTTCCTGCTACAGACCACTTTCACCTACTATCTGACCCTCCATTGCTCACAAAAATCCCTGAGATAGAGGCGTCACGTAGGTATAGGACCTGCGCAGTCTCCTTCATTCGTAATCCTTTGCTCATTTGAGGATGTTCAAATTCTATTGACGATTAAAAAACTACTGTACTAGGGCAGCACCGACGTTCTTAAGTAGGAAAGACTACCAGGTAAACCGTATAAGGGGTTACTTACAGAGGACTCAAGCACTGGAAGGAAATTTGAGACAGAATTGTGATAATCGGGAGAAAATCATGCTTTACTTGCTCATGCAACGGCTGCATTTATTGAATTTTGTCCATTCTTTTATTAATGTAGCGAGTACACTATTCTGGTGTTATATTTTCCTTATTCATTATATATATATATATATATATATATATATATATATATATATATATATATATATATATGTGTGTGTGTGTGTGTGTGTGTGTGTGTGTATGCATGAGTTTGTAAATATATATATATATATATATATATATATATATATATATATATATATATATATATATATATATATATATGCAGTATGTATATGTATATATATATATAATATATATATATATATATATATATATATATATATATATATATACATATACATACAGTATATATATATATATATATATATATATATATATATATATATATATATATATATATATATATATATATATATATATATATATATATATATATATATATATATATATATATATATATATACATACACACACACACACACACACACACACACATATATATATATATATATATATATATATATATATATATATATATATATATATATATACATACATACATACATACATACATACATACATACATACATACATACATACATACATATATACATACATACATACATATATATATATATATATATATATATATATATATATACATATATATATATATATATATATATATATATATATATATATATATATATATATATATATATATATATATATATATTTACAAAGCATATGTAACTGTCTGTACAAAAGGTACGTGCTGGAATCTGCTATCATCAATCAAACCAACAATATGAACCTGTCAAGAGGACATTGGAAATCGGATGACATCAACGAGTTAATCCTTAGGTCTATTCAAGCAGGTGTTCCAGAAAGTACGACCACCAGACGAGGCGCCAGACGGGAGTTAATGAGGCCGAAAAACACCAGAGAATAGCTTAATTCCCATCCTTCCTAGGAAACCGTCACCTGCATACCAACGGCCACTTACTGCCACACCTACATATACTTTGTATATATACTCTTCATCTGTCATATTTTCCCAGTGAGCAGGGGCAAAGAAGGAAGTGTTTTCAATATATGGTTGCAACTTTCAAATAGTGTTTTATGGGCCTTTTTATCTTCATATTATACTAATGTATTACAGTAAAAGACATTCACACACACACACACACACACACATGTGTGTGTGTGTGTGTGTGTTCCCCCTGTTCACTCCTGGACCCCTGCCAGCTCCCACTACAAAATATTTGTGATAAATAAAGAGAGAGGGGGGAGGGACGATTTAGGGAAAGGCATCTCCTTCCCAGAGAACAAATATTGAACCAACTTCCAAACCTCCAGCGAACATCCCCTCACCTCAAAGGAGGCTCAATTTTTTTACTGTATACAGTGAAAGAGAAGCAAACAGCCCCTCCAATCAAGGATAAATTCCAATGTTAGGGCTCTAAACAACGAAGTACCTTGAAGCAGAGAGTTTCTCCAGCTGCCAGGAGAAGGATATATATAAGTAGCTGGGTTGCATACTCCCATTATGACTGCAAACACCGTGGCTTTCCATTGTACCAGCTGGTAATGGACTCCTTATAGAGCTTCCATTGGGTAAATGCCGTTTTCCTGCCCCGCAGCTAATTGGGCCGTTTGCGGAAGGTGGTTGAATCTAGCCTGAATATCAAATGTGTTGATGTTGCCCTGACCTTTTACGTTTTATAGGTTATCCAAATTACTTTCATTCGATAAAGGAAATTTTTCTTTCAGAGATGAATTATTATAATCAAGAAAGTGCTTATCAAAAGCTTTTACTCCTAATCTAAATTATACTCATGAATGTTTAATAATAATAATAATAATAATAATAATAATAATAATAATAATAATAATAATAATAATAATAATTATAATAATAATAATAATAATAATAATCTTTCCTTAGACGATACAGATATTCTAATAGTATGTTCAAAATAAAAAAAAAATTGAAAAGGGTGGATTTTTAATTATCCTTATTTTAAATCTCAGAGTTTTAATTTTTTTTTAGTATATATTAATACTTTATTACAGAACATTTTTATCCCCGCCCACCCCACCCCAAAACAAGCTCTCATAGTTTACCTGAAATTCCTTCGCAGAAATCCTGCATTACTTTGTGAACCTTTTTCACTGCTTATTCCCGTTCTCATAATTTGGATTGTTCTTATTAAATGCGACTAAAGTATCATTTAATTTTATAGTTTTACAATTAACTGCTGAGTTGACAGTAGAGCAGATATTCGGTACTTGACACAATTATCTTTAAGGCTGGGCTGTCCTGGAAGCGATCTAATATCTGATTATGATCTGTTATTTATCTGTTATTTACATTTTCTCTTATAATATAAAAATAATCGTAAAATGTCGGATAACAGATGAGTTGGGAAAATTTTGAAGAAGTAAATTAACTCTTATTCCATTATATCATAAAACAGAATTTCAAAGTGTTTTTGTTTAAAGAAATATGATTGTTATTTGACTTCAACTGATCTTTAAACGCCAGATTGAAATATATATATACAGTATATATATATATATATATATATATATATATATATATATATATATATATATATAAAATATACTCTCTCTCTCTCTATATATATATATATGTGTGTGTGTGTATATATATATATATATATATATATATATATATATATATATATATATATATATATATATATATATATATATATATATATAGAGAGAGAGAGAGAGAGAGAGAGAGAGAGAGAGAGAGAGAGAGAGAGAGAGAGGTGAAGAATCATATTTGCCCACAGCTAATGCCATATTGTTATCGCTAATCTTGATTATTCTTTACACAAGAACTAAACACTTTTCAGGCCAAATTTCCTTTTGTTGTTCAAAATAATTATAAAGTTAAAATACTGATGAATTTTTGTTCGTTGACTCCAATACAAGCGCACTTTTGAGCCTAAAAGCAGAAAGAAGATAATTTTGAAAAATTGCTAAGACAAGCAATTTTGTATTCCATCTGGAAGTCGCGCTTTTCGAAGGTTTATATTTTAATTAACTTTCTTGAAGTGGTTCAGCTCCTTAAATTAATCCCTCTATTTAGACGCGCTTTTCTCAGCAAGGTAGAAAATGACAATGATAATGAAAGCTTCTCACGAACAAAGATTTCAGATCATCCGCGCTCATCATTTACCATAAATGATTTATGGTTAATGAGGGCTGATCCCCGTTACGTAGGAACACGTGTTCATTAAACATTAATCCGACATCTCAGCCCACCTGAATAACGTATCTTAGAACAGCTGACGTTGGTGTGGGTGTATACTATAGTTTATTTCTGTTTTCATGGTCGAAGATGCACCTTTCGCAATTATGTACGGGAAGGAGAAGCAGAGTAGTATTTTCTAATTTTCCCCATAGGCAAGTGAACCTTTTAACTAGGAGAGAACAAATAAAACATTGTAATACGCCTATTTCAAACTTCTTTCTTTGAGTCTGGCACTTTGTAAATTGTCTCCTGACAGAGTGTACAAATTTTGACTTTTTATGAAAGTGTTTCTCAAAAACTATCGGTCTTCTCAACAGAACTTCT
This sequence comes from Macrobrachium rosenbergii, assembly GCA_039081455.1. NCBI lineage: Eukaryota > Metazoa > Arthropoda > Malacostraca > Decapoda > Palaemonidae > Macrobrachium > Macrobrachium rosenbergii. The sequence goes on along the minus strand of JANJGK010000017.1, from coordinate 7,163,307 downwards.
ACAAACGATTTAATGTAAGAAAATGAGTGTAACTGCTTTTCAGTTTCGACTGAATAACGAATATGGCACAGAAAAAAAAAAAAAGTCCAAACTGCCCGAGAACGGAATGAAGCGCGCGCTTTACTGGTTTAACTATAAAATTTTTTTCTCGTTTACCGAAATCAGAAGAAGTGTGACAAAGCCATAAGACAGTCTGAAAGAAACTAAAACTTCTGCTCAGCATCTCATTTAAAAAAAAGATAAATCACAAGACGAATATTTGGCAACAACGTTTTATCACTCGTTTTGGATGTTCATTACTTTGTATATTTGATTATATATAATGAGTTTAACAAACAGTGCTTGGATATTTTGAAATCAACCAGATTTTTCCTAGTAAAACTATGATACGCAATTTCCAATTTTTTTATAATAAACTGTGATATATATTTTTAATGTGTTATAAATTAAAACTACGGTACCTATTTTCTAGTTCAGCTAATCGTCTACGAGGTCATATCATAACGAAAAAAAAAAAAAACTAAAATCAAACAAGATAGAAATCTTACGTAGCAGAGAAGACGTTGGGGAAACTGATAATGAACAAATGAGACTGACCGGAGAAAACACAATCCAGACCACTCAGCCCCATCTGCAGTAGTTTGTTCACTTCTGCCTAATGAACAGCGGAGTTATTGCTTATTGGCACAGCCAAAGTGCCTCATAAAAAAAATGTGGATATCATCATAATATTTATAACATTACTCCCCTGCAGGTCATTGCCCTTGCGTAAGGGTTCTTCGGTGCATATAGCCTGGTAAAAGGTGTCTCACCTTTGTGTGTTTGTAACAAAGCTTCTTTTTATTAGTTTGGTAGGAATGATAAACGAAAGTTTTAGCCAAAATTATATTAAGGACAGGTTTATGCTTGAACTGAATACCAAAATTTCAGTGTTTTCATTTTCTCTTATTATTTTCTTCTAAGTATGGAAATGAATGCGAATTACTTCTTACGAGATGTTTGCTAAAATCTTGCGATATCCACAGAGAATATCAAGCACACACACGCACACACACATAATACATCATTCAGTCCTTGTAACTATATTCTTGACAAATCTGCCATTTTCCTGTTGCTTAGATTATATAAAAGCCAACTTATGCATCATTTGTCGGGGAAAACAATATCTTAAAAAGGATGAAGTTTCAGTCCTAATAGTTAGCAGACGTAATATTTACGGCACAAGAATTCATATCACCCACTTCAACCTGTCACCTTTTACTGATAAACAGATTGCGGCTTTATTAGTTAGCATTTTATAGTGGTGCATTATCGCATTATAAGGATCTACCAGCAAACCAAGTTTTTCAAGTAGGCCTACATATATAAAATCAAATACCAGCAAGTCAAGATACGAAAAACACGTTTTACAAGTGGGCCTTCATGATATAAATGATGTACCAGCAAGTCAAGATACGAAAAAACACGTGTTGCAATTAGGTCTACAAATTAAAATATGGAAGCTCCTACTGTTATCTGATAAATCTAATTCAGAACACCAGTGCGAATGAAGCAGTGTTTTCCGCCCTTCTTATTTTCTTTTTTTCTTTGACAGAAAATGACGACATAAAATAAGTTACTTGAACAATGTCAATGGTCACATGAGTTATCAATACGCTTCTAATTGCACCAGATCACTAATTAGACGAGGAAATCATCCATATTATTCTGAAGAGGAATTTCTCAGTCCATTTCTGTTCTCGTCTATTTATTTTAGATATTGAGTGCTTCATATTTTATTACTTTTTTTTTTATTTTCAGTCATGATCATGGAATAATTATGATTCATATATATAAAAAATATATAGGGTAAAATATTCCTCTGAAAATAGAGTAATTTTCTGTTGTGGTAATATTAATATCCCAAAGACAATCATTCTCAGCGTAATCTGTTTCTCCTATACATACAGAGCATTTAATTAAACCATTTTTATAAAATACATTAAGAACTTAGTCTTAAATACAGCTAAAATTAGAATAATATACTGTTTTTTTTTCCATATAAGCTTATCGTTAAATGGCTAGTCGGCTACCGAAAGAATTGACCCTTTTATAACTGCAGTTCGGTAACAGAGGGAACAAAATATTAATCGAAAGCTCTATATATGCAGAATCAAATAAATAATGAACGTTCTCATTTACAAGAAATCAAATAAAAATTCGATCTATAATCTATGAAAGAGTTTGTATCATGTAAAGAACTTTTACTTCAATATATGTCTTTCCCCCTGCGATTCCTTTCCTTGCTTCATAATAATTTCAGTTACTTTAGAAATGTTCGTTGATTCCTTCGATTTGGGTTCCATGTCTATTAAGGCAAGGGTCGAAATTAGATCAACACGTAGAACACATCGTACAGTACATCATAACAGTAAATGGCTGGCAATTATATGGAAAGTTTTTATCTACATGAATTACTTATTCCAGTTTTTTTTTTTTAATAAAAAGTATTTGCTTTATTGGTGAAAAATGGATGACCATTTCCAACCAGTTTCTTGGACAGTGTTTCTTTGGTCGGCCATAAGGGCGCTCTGCCGTTACTTTTATGCCTCATACCAGACCTTACCCGGTTTTTCTTTAAAGCCGGCAGGAAAACAACCGGAAAGTACTTGTATAGTTAATACCTGCACTAGGTAATGGGTCGTTTCTGCCAGGTGGTCATTCAACATGTGGTTTGTTCGTTTTGATAAATAACACGAGGGATAAATTTTGTAATGTGATATTGCTAAGGTCGCAAAGGCCTTGGTGAGAAGAGGAATAAAAAGTATTAAAAAAAGAAACTCCAAGTAGCTAAATGGTAAAAAAAAGAGAGAGAGAGCGAGACCGGGCATTTGTTATTGTGTGTGCACTGACATGTTGGAAGACAAGCTGTAAAGTGACTCGTAAGAAATGTGCCAGCTTTCCTCAACAAGAAATTTACCAAATTTATAAAAATTATATATCCTTAATGAAGACAGACGCTTCATTTATGAACCTGACCCTTTTACAGTACACAGAGTAACGTTTAACATCCTCATGTCCTTATGAGAGGAAAATGAGTGATTGCCAAGAGGAATGGGCTTAAACCGTCAACATTCAACGTCAGCTAGTTATATATTCGAGTATGATTAACATAGATCTTCTTATATATGTGTAATTATATTTATTCATTCATTTTAACAACCAAGTTACCAAACGTTCACCATTTGTGCGATTTTATTTTGATCATAGGAAGGATGCGTCCTAAATTCCGTGTTCCGTATTTAGGAGTGTTGGAACCTTGGCGCACGTGAACACTGAGTGAGAGTGTCTCCTGGTTTTTCTTCGTATTCCTCCAGTATAAGAGACATTAGTGGAACAATAGTTGCATGGAATACTTATGAATATGTAGTGAGTCAGTGAAGGAGGCAGGATTTTGTAATAGCTGTCATCAGTGCTTAAAAATTGGTGAAAAAACTGCATATTGCTAAGGTTTCATAGCAGACAACTTTATATGCCCTAAGGCTATTTGCCACAGGGGAAGCAATAGAATAAAGAAATCCATTTCAGGAACCCCTTTAAAGCTAAAGTATTCAACTTGAGTGCTATGTATACATATGTAACAATTAGAAATCCTCCATTTGAGCTTGATGACCTGCTTTTAACCGAATTTTTAAGCAAATATGGCAAAGTTGATAACTTTAGAAAGAATAAACACAGCGTGGATCCTTTCCAGTGTTTGTTGAGTGGTGTTAGGACGGCTCGCACGATAATTAAGAAAAACATACCATCCACGACTAATATCCGAGGGTTTAATGTATCATTTTTTGTATGGTGGCCAACAGAAAACTTGTTTCAAGTGTGGCCAAATTGGACATATAATAAAGGACTGCCCCTATATCCTTGACAGTAGAAGCTGACCTATTCTCAGAAAGTGATTTTCCCAAGCTGAATCGCACAGGAGAGACCGACAACAAGAAGAGCGACAATTCAGAGGAAGTCAACAAAGTTAGAGAGGAGAATAATGACACTGCAGAAGATATAAAGGAACAGGGAAAGTCTCAAGAAAAAGACTCCGATGCCGAAATTACATGTGTTAATGAAAGTCAGGATATTGGCGAAACTACAGAGGAAAACAGTTGCATAACTGATGTTGCAATAGGCGAAGATGATTTTGATGAAATGCCTCAAGTTCAAGTTACTGAATATGAGAATGATGAACGATCCAAACATTCTGATGACGACAACACAATAGTAACCGAAGTGATCGAAGTGGTAGTTCATCTCATCTCAGACAATGATACATTAGACAATCTCCAAAAAGAGACGGATAGGCGTACGACAAGAGGGGAAAAACGGACTAAGGTATCTGGAATCCAGGACTCAAAGTTGACGAAAAATGCGGTGATACAGGACCCAGAGTTTGACAAGGAAAAGGTGCAGACGGATACAGAAGTTGATGACGACCGTTTTAGGAACTATGGTATTTGGAAAGCTAAACAAAATGAACAAAATGACCAAAATTAACATTGAAAAAGGATGATGCAAAAGTAAGTCATTCACAAAATGTCGACATTGTCTTTGATCTAGACGGAATCCTGAGTAGTGAAAAAGGTGCCATTAAAAAGGCAAAAATTTTTCTAGAAAATTGTAAGATGTAAAATTCCCTTTCAATATTTCCACATAGCTGCTCTCAATGCAATTATAGCTACTCTCAATGTAAACGGTTTAAATGAAACTAAAAAGCAAATGAAGCTAATTAACTTGATGTTATATTATAAAATCCATATTTTGTTAATACAAGAACATAACAGTAAAAATGATGAGAATCTTGATCTGGTCAAAGAGCGTTGTAAGATTTATTTTAACTACACAAATAAACTTAAAGGTGGAACTGCAATTCTCGTTAATAAATCTTCAATTGTAGAAATATTGAAGGAGGAAGTAGATGCATATGTTCGAATAATCAGTATTAAAAGTAAATTTTGTGACTTTGAAATTTATTTTGTCAATGTCTATTCTCCATCAGGATCAATAAAAAAGGCAGAGAGGGAAAAGCTTTATATTGAAGATCTGTTATATTTTTTTACGAAATAACACCCAAAACCTAATCCTTGGAGGTGACTGGAATTCTGAAACGAGATGTATCTAACCCTGACAGCAACCTAGTTTCCAAGGCATTTTGTAACCTAAAAAACAGTTTAGGGTTAAGAGATGTTTGGTTTGCTACTAATCACACGGTACAATACACTTATGTTAAAGACAACTATGGTTGGAGAATTGACAGGCTATATGTAAGAGGGCTATTCGAAAATGTCTCAGATGTTCAAAATATTCCGATAAACTGGTCTGGCCACTATGGTTAAGTGCTCATTTAAAATCAATAATGAAGACATGATTGGCAGGGGATACTGGAAGCTAAACACTTCCATCCTTAGTCAAGACATAGAGAAAAGTAATTTTGATAGCTACTGGAAAAGACTGAAAAGGGAAAAATGTAGCTAAAGAAACGTACTTGAATGGTGGATATTTGCAACTGATGAAGTTCTTTATAAAACCATCTAGAATCAGTAGCGAAGAGAGGTATGGGTTACTAAATGTCCTGAAAACTCGGCTTAGGGAATTAATGGGTTTTGACTATGTGTCAGGTGAAAAGTTTGAAGAATTCAATACATTAAAAACAAGGATAAACTGTATTGAAGATGAAATGTGTGAAGAAATTACAACTGGGGCGAAAATAGAGGAAAAAATATAAAGTGAGAAAGTTTCTCCATATCTACTAAAGAAATAAAAGAATAGCAAACCAATTATGAGCAACATTGTGACGGAAAATGGGAATAAGTTGAATAATATTAGGGCACCATTACATTATACTAAGGGTTACTATGGAAAGTTATTAAAAGTTATTTAAAAGAGAAAGATGTAGTGAAAAAGAACATGCGAAAATATTAAAATTTATCGGGAAGGAAATTGAAAAAGAAGATAATGATGGTGTTATTTCTGAGATTTCTGAAAAAGAAGTTAGAAAAATAATAACAGAAATGAGAAATGGAAAAGCTCCAGGCCTAGATGGGCTTTCTGTGGAGTCCTATAAACAAATCTGGCCAATTATTAACATAGATTTCACTGAATTGATACAGTTTATTTTGGAAAACAACTTGATGTCAAATAAAGTCAATAATGGAGTGGTGATGTTAATTCCCAAAAGACGGTGATTTACAGTATTTATTTAACTGGAGACCCATTACCATGCTGAATGTCGACAACAAGATTATTGCAAAACTGACTGCTAACAGACTGAAATTAGAACTGTAAAAAATTATCTCAAGGGAACAGTTGTGTAGTGTGCCAGGAAGGTCTATTAATCTCTGTAATACGATGATTAGAGACATCATTTATTACTCAAATGAAGAGAACCTGGAAGCCGCCATAATAAAATTAGATTGGGATAATGCCTTTGACAGAGTAGACCTACAATTTCTGTATAAAGTAATGGAAAAACCTGGTTTCGACTAAAAATTCATAGGTTGGATTAAATTACTATACAGAAATATATCTGAAAACTTTGCAATCGAAAAATCGGTGAGGTAAGGATGTTCTCTTTCAATGATGTTATTTATAATAACCCAAGAACCACTGTATAGGTTATTAAAAGATAATCTAATTACAGCATGTATACTTGTAAAATTCCCAACGATCTTGAAGTAACAGTTTGTGGTTTTGCTGATGATTCATCTGTTATAATTTCTTGTGACGAGGGAATAACAAAGTGTTTTGATACGATAAGAATGTTTGAGTTCGCCACAGGAGCAAAACTGAATATGGAAAAAGCAAGTATTTTTAAAATTGGGGAATGGAAAGGTAGGTTGTCATGGCTGTCATGAAGATATAGCAACGCTATATTTTTACGTATTGTAACAGTCGACATGTAAATACTCAATTCCAGAAGAACCTATATTTTTAATCACATAGTAACTCACATATCAGTGTCCTCAGTGAGTATTAGACTTTTTCAATATGGTGTTACAATATTCATAAAAAATCTCGTTTTATATCAAAGCATGTTGGCGGAAAGGCATTTTATCGTAAAATAAACTCTCCTGTTGACCACAGCCATTACAGCAATATTGCGAGTTCTACCCGGGGAGTTAAAAGTTCTCTACAATCTTCCAATTTCTCTCTCGTGTCCTATTATTAACATCATCATTAGCATCATCATCATAACTACACGTCACGAAACAGTATACTTTTTATTTTTATTAAAAAAAAATTTATGACAATGCTCAAGGAAGAAAAAAGCATATCCTCAGTTTTAGGACTGTATTACAACTTGAATTTTAAATATGGTTAGAGAAAAATAAGCAAAGAATTACTTTCTGATATGAATTATCTAAAATGAGAGAGTAACTTTTCTAAACTGTTGCCTGAATCCATGACATCCCAGATATGAAATTGGGATAAAATATGAGAGAGAGAGAGAGAGAGAGAGAGAGAGAGAGAGAGAGAGAGAGAGAGAGAGAGAGAGAGAGAGAGAGAGAGAGAGAGAGAAATTAAGGTAATTTCAGTCTCATTCATAAAAAGGATAAATTTAATTGTTTCCAGTCCTAATGTCCTAATTAGATCATACATTTTTAATGATTCTGCAAGTATGATGAATGTAATTAGATTTCGTTTTTGGGAACCATTAAGGTAATTATCCGTGAGCAACAGACCAGACTCTAAGCTCAAATAAGGTAAATAGAATGTGGTCCGTTTCTGTTGTCATGGTCACCTCAGGTATTTTGTTGGAAACGGTTCTCGATGTCGGCATTATTTCTGTTATTGCTGCCTTTATTGTCTGTTAAAATTCAGTTCTTTGCCTGAGCTGCTTGACAACACACGGTTTATAATAACACTGATTCATATGGTAAGGACAAATATCATTATTAATGGTATGATAAGCTATCTTTATGGTGACCAAAAAATAAAAGAGGGTACAACTCTTACAACAGGTCTTTGAGTTTAAAAGCGTGCGAGAAAAGAAAGTGAACGTGTAGTCCACAGTGTTTAAAATATTTTTTTACAATGGTATTGAGAATAGTAATACTGATAAGAATAGAGTGGATATATCAAATAAAAATCTGTGTTTAGGAGCTTAATAGAAAGACGAAATAAATGAGATAAGCTGTGGAAGAGATAAATTAATAAAATTGTTAGAGAAGGAATGGACTGTCCCCGAAACACAGGTCAGGTAAAAAATGAAATTACTTATGAGAAGGAAAAAATAGTTCCAAGGAAACTGAGGGTAAACGTGAGATATGTATTAAAATTGAAAAGTAAAAATAAACAAACATTTTGCTGTTCCTTTTTTTCTGAAAATTTACAGTTCACATGAATACAATAGAGCCTTTTCTCATTTCTTTTAAGTCAAGGCAAGAAACTCTTAATTTGAAATTGCATCTCTTATCCACATTTAATGACATTTTATTCTCAAGCAATGCTAAACTGCTGAGAAAAATAAAATCCCATTTCTTATTGTTAACTATACTTGCAATGGGAAAATAACAGGAATCATTCTTTTTCACC
>JANJGK010000017.1:7147245-7149745 GCA_039081455.1 Macrobrachium rosenbergii | reverse complement strand
TTCCATTGCTTCTTAAGAACCCTTTGTCTCTGAAATTCTCGACGTATTGTCTTTCTTTTTTTATTGGATTATCGTAATTATAGCAAAACCATGACGTGGGGTAAAAATGAAAATCATCTTCTGCATTTCAGTAAACTGAATATTCATGAAGTCCATGTGGTACCTTGGTAAATATTTTTTTCCTATAAAAATGCAACAATCGTTTTGTTACATTTAAACAGAATGTGTTATATATGTTAATCAAGCCAATGTTGCGTTAAGCCTTCAATCGAATGCTTTCCTCTTTCACAACGAATGTGTTCACAATATATGGAGTTATACGTATCTTATACCTAGCTTGAAGTGTGTTGCATCCAGTTCTGCTATACATTATGAGATAAAATACATGAATATCTGAATCCAACAGGGTCATGCAATAGCCCTAATTTCAACAAAACCTTTTCTACCTTCAAATTAATTGTTTCTCATCAAATAAAGATGATTTTACACCAGTGCTATTTATAAAATAAAATCTATTATATTAATTGCCTTGGCTGCCTTTCTGCGTGTGTTTGTGTATGTGTGTCCCTCCTCTCCCCTCACACTCCCCCTTCCCCTACCCTCCTTTCTCCTCCCTCTCCCCTTCCCCCTCACCATCCCTCCACTCCCCCCTTTCCACTTTCCCCTCCTCATCCCTCCCCCCTTCCCCCTCCTCTCCCCCTTCCCCTTCCCCCTCCCCTCCCTTCCTACTTTCCTAGCCCTCTTCCCTCTTCCCCTTTCCATGTTTTATGTTGAAATAAAATGTGTTGAGATTGAGTACTATTAACAAAATGTTTATAGATTTGTAAGGACTTTTTTTTTTATAAAAGTAATGTACAGGTTTTTCAAATGTTTGTGCCAATATAAGTTTCATATTTATTGTTATTTTAAATGCTACTATTAAAAGGTAAAAATTACATATAAAAATTACATAAAGCATTGTAATTGTTCTCTCTAAATAACAACCACATCTCAATTAATTCTAACAGCTTGTAAATCCATTTTCTGCCCAGAAATGGTAAGTATGCACGTATCTCCTGTGTGCCCTACTAAAGCGATTAGCGTAAGCAGAGAGAGAGAGAGAGAGAGAGAGAGAGAGAGAGAGAGAGAGAGAGAGAGAGAGAGAGAGAGAGAGAGAGAGAAATATTCGAATAACATCATAAGGAAGGCTTTTAACTCTGAGCAGTATGATGTGATTTTGTGATTTTTATCAGTTTTTCGCTGGGGTCAGGATTTAAAAAGGAAACCTTCTGAGCTCAAAGAGACCGATCGTGATTTGAAACAGAAAAATATCATATGGAGTTATCTTTTTAGTCTTTGTTGAGACATAAACACGATAGAAAATCCATAGATTCCCCGTCATTATGGAAAAAAGAAACAGGTAGACTTATGACGTAAATGTGAAGCAGATAATCCATATTTAACGGTTATGCGTGCGGAATGCTCTCAAAAGAATAGAGAAGAAACGGAACGCCTCTTTAATTTAGTTGTTGTGCTTTTGGCACTCTTGCGTCAGACAGCGTGTATGTATGTGTGTGTGTGTCTGTGTGTTAGAGAGAGAGAGAGAGAGAGAGAGAGAGAGAGAGAGAGAGAGAGAGAGAGAGAGAAAATGAAAACAATATAACACATTTAATAATACCAGGGTTCCATATGCAGTAAGTTTCAAGTTTAAATAATAATTATTTAATAAAATAATACCCGACCCCCTCCACCCCGAGGTAAAATACAACTGTGTGTGTGTGTGTGCGTGTGTGGAAATTGCCAGAGTTAACTGGTGGGTACTCTAAAAACAAATATTTCGTGTTCCGCAATATTTAGTTTCGTATGCTGTCATATAATTTTAATTTGTACAAGACATTTTAGTGGCTATTTCAAAAGAACAGGTGTACTTGTAAAATTGTAACTTCTAATATAATGAAAATAAAGCTTCCAAATAAATAATCTTCTTACCAGATTCCTCAAGTCAATTATCTATTACTATATCTAATACTAAGGCCCATGTTTGAGTCCTAGGCGGGCCGGATTAACTTAATAATGGTGAAAATAATAGCAAAATTATAACAATAATATCTTATTTCGAATATAAGATCACGCACAACATAAAAAAAATATGCTAAAAGGCCGCAATTTTTAATTAGGAATCTATAAAAAATATTCTCCTAGGGTATAATTTATTCCCAAGGTATATTTGTGATTTATCAGGTGTTCAAGTAACAAAACTATACAAGCACACACACACACACACACACACATATATATATATATATATATATATATATATATATATATATATATATATATATATATATATATATATATATATATATATATATATCACACATTACCACAGGTGAAAAATAAGAAACGGGGTGTAGGTCCTGACCGGTTTCGACTTTATTTCCAAGCCATTGACGAAGGCCTGATACAGAGTGTGAGAAGTCACAAATATATATACTACAAGAACAGTACTGACGAACATACA
>JANJGK010000017.1:7128661-7147145 GCA_039081455.1 Macrobrachium rosenbergii | reverse complement strand
TGCATCCCACGAGTTTACGGTCTCCTTCCGAATAAGACTAAGGAATCTTACAATACGTTTTTTCAAAAGGTTAAAGATTTACTCGAGTCCCTAGAACCTGAAAATCTAATGATTGATTTCGAACCAGCTAGTTTTTTAAGTTTTTCTGACATTTTCCCTTCTGCAAATGTAACAGGCTGTTATTTTCATTTCTGTAAGAATGTTTACAGAAAAGTGACAGATATTGGGCTTAAGGTTCGATATCAAAGTGATTGTGCTTTTAATACAAAAGTAAAGTGCCTTATGGTACTTGCATTCATACCGCCTTCAGACATCATTGATGCATTTATAGAGTTGGTTGATGACGATGACTTACCACAAGAACTAGTCGCATATTTTGAAACTCATTACATTGGGGGGGAGAGAGGGAGGGGACCTCGTCGTCGTAGAGTTTCTCCAACTTTTCCTTTCGAACTTTGGAATGTTTATCAAAGAACCCTAGATCAGCTGGCTAATACCAACAATGGAGTAGAAGGGTTCCATAATGCGCTTCAAGCATCTGTGACCAATACGCATCCAAATTTATGGAAACTCATCAATGTATTGAAAAATGAAGAATTTCTTTCTAAAAAGAAGACAATCGATGCAGAAAGAGGTGAAACAGCAGTCAAGAAACAATACAAAAATGTTTATAAGCGCATACTAAGTATTGTCAGAGGTTATGATCAAAATGCAAAACAACATTATTTACGAGCAATTGCTATGAACTTACATGATTTTTAGCTTTTAATTTTTTTTTAGAAAACTTTTAAATAAAGTGTGTGGTCTTCATTTTTTTTATCCTTTTCTTATATATAATTATAATTAAATAAATACATGAAAATCGATGAAAAGTGATAAATATACTTGAAGATAACTATATGAATATAGTTGCATTGATCTCTAAAAGAAATAAGCTAAAAACTAAAATATACATTTTACGGCGAAATGTCCTTGCGGCAAAATATCCGTACGGCAAATTTGTTTACGGCGAATTGTCCTAGCTCCGTCCTCCCTTTTCCTTAACCAAACTAATGCATTTTGGAATCTTTTCGGGAATGAATTTTTGTTATTTTGCTTCAAGACATTTAGCAAAATGATTTTGAGACATGTATCTTTTTTGTCATAATTATTTTTTGGAAAATGTTTATCAAATGCAACTAAGAAATGTATGATTACTCTCGGGACCTGGTTTTAGAGCAAATGAAACCCCAAGATTTAGAACCGTCTGTTCTTCTGTGGTGAGGGGATGGTTACTGAGGTTCAGCACATTATTGGGTAAGCCAAGATCATTCCATACACTGTTCCTAATTAGTCTTTTTCATCTGTTGCGCAAATTTCTGGAGTGGATCTCACTGTTTTCAACATCACCTGATGACACAAAATGGGAAAGATATCTGTACATACTATCATTCCCGCACAGGAGGCGAAGCGATGTGGCTAACTCACTTATTTTTCTTCCCATCACATACATGTCTTGGTGTGTGGCATGTATTCTGTCTTGGAGAAATGTGCGGATGGAGTCCGGAAATGGGTCTGAAGTTTGATGTCCATCGCGTGAAGCCGTACATTTTGGGAGAAACTTGTTCTTATAGGCATTCTTGTAGAAAATTTTTCTGGTTCTTCCTCTTGTGTAACCCATGGACTAGTCCTTCATACCATCTGAAGATGTGTTTAACAGCTGGGATGAAGCCGAAAATCTGACGTAAACTTTGATGTTCCATAATGGGCAAAAATGAATGTCTTTTACTGCAATGCAACAGTATAATATGAAGATAAAAAGGTCCATAGAACACTGTATGAACGTTTCAACCATATATTTCGAGCACTTCCTTCTGTGCCCCTGTTCACTGGTAAAATATGGACAGATGATCGATACAAGAGTACATATACAAAGCATATGTATGTGTGGCAGTAAGTCTCGTTGGCATGAAGGTGGCCACTGACCCAGGAAGGATGGAAATTAAGGTATTCCTTTGTGATTTTTGCCTTCTTTAGCTCCCGTCTGGTGATTTGTCTGGTGTTCGTATTTTCTGAAACACCCTCTTAAGAAGAGGCCTGAGGATTAACCTGCTATCATGAATCAAACCAGCAATATGAACCTGTCAGGAAAACATTGGAAATCGGATGATACCGATGAGTTAATCCTCAGGCCTCTTCTTAAGAAGGCGTTTCAGAAAATACGACCACCAGACACATCGCCAGACGGGGGCTAACAAAGCCAAAAATCACAAGGGAATACCTTAATTTCCATCCTTCCTGGGTCAATGGCCACCTGCATGCCAACGAGACTTACCGCCACCCCTACATATGTTTTGTGTATATACCCTTGTATCTATCATCTGTCCATATTTTACCAGTGAACAGGGGCACAGAAAGAAGTGCTCGAAACATATGGTTGAAAAGTTCATACAGTGTTTTATGGGCCTATTTATCTTCATATATATATATATATATATATATATATATATATATATATATATATATATATATATATATATATATATGCATGTATAATTCCTATCATTGACCCATTTATCTTAACAAAACATGTCTAAATGAAAATAGCACTCCCTATACCTTATGGCAACTGCGTGTTCCACAGCGTACGCATAAACGAAAAGGAAATTAATTCCCAATTAATATCGTTTCTTAAATAAGAGTTTTGCGTCGCTTGAAGCCTTTGATTAAATGATTATTGGACTATAAATAGCGATCCAATAGGATTTTTTTTTAACGATACATTTGACAAAATATCCCTTTAGTGTATTGGAACCGGTTGCAGCTGTTTGATCTCTCTCTCTCTCTCTCTCTCTCTCTCTCTCTCTCTCTCTCTCTCTCTCTCTCTCTCTCTCTCTTTGATCAGTGATAATGCTTTAGGTTCAAAGCTGAGGAATCCACGTTCGATCCTCCGTTAGGGCACATAAAGTGAAGATATGGGTTTATATCCTTGAAGATCTGTTATATATATATGTTTTATCCTTCTCCCGACCTGTTCCTTAACGAAAATCCTAAATCTCAAACCACGAGAAACAACCTATCTTTAAAGTCAACACTGCTATCTCTGCTCATCAGAGTCAACCTAGGAATCTCAGTTTTCAAATCCTTCTCATCTCTCTCATGTCATAGCTCAAATTAAACCAAGGCTAGACGAAACTCACGTTCTACCAAAATACAGTTTTTATTCCCAAATTTAACATGGCAAAACAGAAGCAGAAGTTAAGAAGAGAAGGTCAAGACTATCCTTAACTTCTGGCAAAATAAGTAAATGAAAAATCAAACTCTCGGACTGGTAAACACATTTTGACCCCAATCATTTACATACTCCCAAGAATAATGTCAAAGTCTGTCATGACCGAAGTCACAGTTATATGTCAGAAATTCCCTTAACATGTGACCACTAACAAATCCATCTGAAACAAAAGGTCACCTTTGAAATAAAGCACAAAGCATTATAAATGCATAAATGGGAGAATTCCCATGTTACCAAAACCACCCAACACATCCCAAAGGTTATACATGGTAAATATGCAAGACAATAAAGAGGGAAAAAACCCAATAGAGTACACAATTAACTCAATGTACAATAGGGCATTTTAAAAGGAAAAGATCACTTCTCACCTTTACTGGCAAAAGTCTAGCGCCATCACCAGGCAGAACGTTCACTAATTCAAGAAGTTATTACCCGAATCACTGATCTGTACTCGAGATTCGAATATATTACCCCTCAATGACCCCCGTTCGAGTGGACTTAAGCACACACTCACAATTCTAGAGAATTCTTCCGCCACTCCCTCGTGACGTGGAGCTACCGTGATACAATGCAGGTCAACAGGGTCAACACTCGGGCCTACGTGAGGCACCTAGATTTCTAAGACCCAAATTCCTTTCGCACATCGCGAGAACTGCTGTTTACAAACAACCTGATATACGCTGACACAAGTGTTCATCTCATCCCAAAACATGCTAACACTGTCGCACATTCCATCAAAGGTCATATGACATACATTTCAATGCTCCATAACTATATACTATTTATTCTATAGGAGCTGTCAAAATATACACTTATATTGACTGTAGAAGTGCAAAATATACCTAATAGTTAGTCAACTTTTATGGGTCGTACTTGTGTGGACATAGAGAGAGAGAAATAGACTGAAATGGTAGTGGAAAAGAAAAACAGATGCGAATGACCAGTAACCTGAAAAATTGCATAACATCACACCATCACGAGGAGCATCTCTCTCTCTCTCTCTCTCTCTCTCCGTAAAATAATCAATCTCAATGGGTGTTCAATCCCATGAGAGCGTATTCTCACTCCTTTGTATCCTCTAAGTAATATGTTTACGATGTACCAACGACGTATCTTTTTATCTGTCTAAAAATAAGTTTCGTGACCTTAAATGTATTACATGCACTTCCAGAGAAGCAAGAATGACCTTTCCACTCACGATAAAAAATATGTCGATACACTGACGCGAAGTGTAACTTGTGTTTCCCTTCTGGCAAATACTGAAAGTGATTTTAACTGTCCTGATGTTTTAGAATGAAGCTGAGAGCTCTCATTTCGAATGAAAAGGTATTTTCATATTCATCTCCTAATGGTAGTGCTTAAAGTTATCAAGCAGATATTATCCCAGTTCCCCATTTCTTTAATATTAAATTACATACCAGTATTAGAAGTCTAATACGCTATATATACTCGTGTATATATATATATATATATATATATATATATATATATATATATATATATATATATATATATATATATATGTGTGTGTGTGTGTGTGTGTGTGTGTGTATGTTAGGGAACATACCAGCAGCGTATGCACAGCAGATTTTATACCACATACAAGAGAGGAGGTAGTGAAATGCGTATTAGTAGGGCAATACGTTATATTCATGTATGTATGTATGTATGTATGTGTGTGTATATATATATATATATATATATATATATATATATATATATATATATATATATATATATATATATATATATATATATCTTATACACAAACAGTAATATAACGTATTAGAAAACTAACACGCATTTAACTAGCTCCTCTCTTGTATGTGGAATAAAATCTGCTGGGCATACGCTGCTGGTATGTTTCCCTCTACCAAAGAATGAACAGAGGCCAATTATTGTCCTGTATCAACGTAGGAGAGGAAATGATTGTAAGGAAAATTGAGAAGACTCAATATGAAATTAACTGAACGATGCAGCCATCTACACAACAGGACATGTAGAGACAGTCTGATTCCTGCTAATAATAATAATAATAATAATAATAATAATAATAATAATAATAATAATAATAATAATAATAATAATAATAATAATAAGCTGCTTAAAGAATTGAAGTTTTTGCAAATGGCAGTATGAAGAAGCCTTCACCTAATCCGACGTTCTTCAAGATTTCTCATTGAACGCAGCTCCCTGCATCTTTTATCCATTTCGAAAGGCATATTACGTCCGGTGACATAAAATTCCGGTAATCTTGAAGACTGACAGATTCAATGATCTCTGCACATGTTAGTAATATTCTTATTAGGCTATGTGGTTTGAGTAAAAAGGCAAAAAGAAAAAAAATGAATCTTTGTTTAGGTTCTAGTTCACTTAAATGAGGGTGTTACATGAAAAAACTTAATTTCCATGTTTTTATATAAATTTAATGTTTTTTATTCTAATTTTTCAAATTACTTAGTTATTTGGACTACCTATCGAAATTACACGCTGCAGAATTCCTTTTAAAGTTCACAGATAATTTTCTGTTTTAGATTAAATATATAGTTACTGATAATATAAATAGAAAATAATTATACTTGAAATCCAAAATAAAGTTTTAATTATATAAAGTACTTAAGAATCTTTGAAATTATTCATGAATATCGTTAGTAGAGCAATAATAATAATAATAATAATAATAATAATAATAATAATAATAATAATTAGTTATTATTATTATTATTATTATTATTATTATTGCTGCTTCAGTTACATTCAGTTGTTATCAAGTTTTACGGTCTTTCCTATGATTCCCTTTTCTCTGTTACTTCATTCCGCCTGTATCTCTTCTCTGTGTCAGTCTTGCATGAATGTGGAGGTAAATATTCTCCTTTTGTGGGAATTCTATTCATAAAACATAAAATACCTCAGCTAAGATGCTAAGTAACTCCGAAGATTACAAATATCAAACCAGAAATTATATACTGGTTGGACAGTCCATAGAATTTTTTCCCTATAGGTGAGTTTTTTTCCGCTCTTTTATGTGATTCTTGTGTTCCAGGCCAAGTTCCAGTCAGGCTCTACACAGCATGATGGCTCCAAAAGACGAGAGCAGAATGATCTATAAAGGTCTTCTTCTAGTTTAAGCTGGCCTAATGTCATCATAGACTCTTGCTCTTATTCAGCCCGTAATTGCAGGATACTTACATACAAGGCGGTCGACTGAGACAGGATGCTTGCCGGCAGTTGACTGGCTGAGAATAGTCTTGTGTTCTGATGGGATGGCAAGATTTTTTTTTTTTTTTTTTTTTTTTTTGTAATCTAATGTTAAGCTTCGATGATTATGTTGCTGCAACCTCGCTGAGCGGCGAGGGTGATTTTGGCTGCTTTCCTGTTATAACGACTTAGCCGGTGGTATTTCATGGAGAATATTTTGGTTGAGAGGCCGCTATCTATTTCTCGGCATCGCTGATGCTGTCCACGAACGAGAATGTTTGTTCTGGCCGCTCCATCGGTGTTAGAGTGATTATCAGGTGTGGGTCTTGTTATGTACTGATTAAAATGGCATCTCAGGTTGGTGGGCAGGAGGATCATTTCCCGTGTTGTGTTCAGGGAGGGAATCTCGTGTTGGAGTAGGAGTGCCTCGAGAAGCCAAAGGCATTACTGTATTTTTTTTGGCATCACTCCCGATTTAGATTCGGCGCGCCTCTCGTATGCGGTTGTTTATCGTAGTGATGATCTCTTCATTATGATGTTTTTAGTACTTTTTTTTTTTAAATAGAGTTAAATCTAGCCATGTATTGATGTTGGCAGTAGGGGAGTTTTCGGTGTTAATGTCTCTCATGGCGCGCTTTTCCTGTGCATACTCAGAGTGCATCATTACCTTGTATCACAACTGGATGTTGTATCATCAGTCTATTACACTTCGCACTTCCTTGTTGACGGGCTTATTTTAGCATCCATTATTGATCTATATTTGGGAAACACGGCCCAATTCTTGTTTGGTGTCCTGCCACGAGGAACACTACGTTAAAACTCTCCGTCCAAAGCATTATATCTCGAAGGGGTACTCACTGTCCACGTCATTGGAAAGGCCGAGGTTGGTCTGTTTTTGTGCAAACGGATGGTTCAAGCCATCTCCGGCCAATCAGAACGAGAGGTTAATCTCAGCCAATCAGGGGCTGTCAAGCACCTTGCTCCCCGTCAACTTTGTATGTAAGGAACCAGGCTCACCGTTACAGATCACTCTAACCTCTTCCTGATCGGAACTTGGCCTACAAACGCAAGATACTTCGTACCCAAGAACACCTTCGGGAGTAAATAAACTCTCCGAATAATACTGACTCGAGACTTCACGTACAGTTACTTTACAACCTAAAAGAAATATATCCTTTTTTTTTCTTAAATAAAAGAATTCCATCCAACGAATCTTTACCTCTCCTTTCATAGAAGATTAACCTGCGGAATTCGGTAACAGAGAAAAAGAAGGCGAGAAAAATCGGAAAAAAACTTGTAGGAACTGAGTGCAAAAGATACAGCACTTACATTTAATTTCATTTTTTTAAAGGGGGTCGTCTATCTAAATTTTCTATTATTATTATTATTATTATTATTATTATTATTATTATTATTATTATTACGCAAACAGAATTCATTACGAGTAACTTCACGAAAGGTATTAAACTCTCATGGGAAGCTCTCACTGAACAAAATAATTAAAATATATGATATTTAGTAGAAATTATCTATTTTCAAGAACAAATAAATTACTAAATGAGTGCTAAAAGTTGAGTTAAATTCAATGTCCCATAAGCAGGGGACGTCATGACAAGATTCCCTAATGTTCGTAAGACGCCAAAAATATTCACCTGGTCTTTCAAAGCAATGGAATGAACAGCTGTTGACTCTCCTGAAATACAATACCTCACGGTTCGTACAAGGCAAGAGTTTAGTCATATTGAATTTATAATCATTCGGCTCTAAACTGGGAGAATTGGAGTCTGTTCATTATTAAACACGGCGTTGCAACAAAATTATTTTTTAATTGATAGTTGTAAACACTGAAGAAATATCCATAGATTGCAAACAATTACACAGTTAACGCATAGTAGAGTTTTATTATTTGGGACAGTAGTAATGAAATATTACCTAAATATGGATAAGCATGAAATAAATGTAAATATACAGCAATGGCACATATCGTAGGTTATGAATGTCAGTGCGCAGAAAACCGTTGGATAAATTGTAGCGTACCATTAAAGGGCGGCTCCCTGTAATCCATCTTTGTATTTACCACAAACAAAGATTCACCACAAACCTCTCACTCTTTCGTTTGAGATATTCATACCTTTAATTCTAGAATATTCCAGAGTTACACATCGATAAATGCAATTTCTGGCCAGAACAGGATTTATTTTCTTTTGAATACAGGACAATGTTAGAATATGAGTAAAAAGCCACGATAATGTAAATGATAGACTGTATTTTTCCAAAATACAAATAAAGGATAAAAACGGGAGCCTTCGACCGTTTGCGCAACGGTCCTCTTCCGCAAACTGACTAAAAATACTTGTTTTTCTTAAAAAACAAACTGAAAGGAATTTTTGTGACAGTCCAGGAAAACATCGCAGAAACAACAGGAGGCACCACCCACGAATCACCTAGTCACTATTAATGAGCACCGTACGATCGAGCGACAGCCGTTAAGATCACAACGGCTGGCCCACAGATACGGGGAAACAGCCATTATATAACTGCTACATTCACGCCGGAAGATCGTTCGATGTTTTCCTGGACTGTCACAAAAATTCTTTTCAATTTGTCTTTTTAAGAAAAACAAGTATTTTTATTCAGTTTGCTGACAAGTACCGTTGCGCAAACGGTCGAAAGCTCCCGTTTTTATCCTTTTTTTTGTGTATTTTGGAAAAATACAGTCTATCATTTACATTACTGTGGCTTTTTACTAATTATTTCCTATCACAATATAGTGCTACACCACAGATAATATTAGAATACGTTTGCCAGTTTATACACAGGCCACTAATGAATACTTTTCTTTTATTATTTTAAATCTAATGCAATGCCAGTCATCATTTTCCTTCCATTATACCCAAAATAGACTTCCAGAAACATCACGGAAACACAGATAAAAGTAAACAAAACTTGAGGAGAATGATAAAGCAAATACGGAATTACTTTGAAAACACGTACAAAATTAAATTATATTCTTCAAAAAACCAAACACTGTATAATATATGTAATATATTAAGCCATATATTCTGAATCCCACGCTAGCACATACAGAATAATAGCAGTAATATAAATTTACATCAATAATTCCATGAAAGCAATATTCAGCTAATTATGCGGGAGGGAAGTGGTAGCGATAAGGAATTACCAAATATAATTTCGTCGTTGCAGAATTGCATTAGTATATCAGGCAATGTTCGAATCCTGTTCCGTCTAGAAGCAATTATCATTTATAATTCCCCTTGCGTGGAAGTTATTTCCAAGGTATAACGAATTCATTAAACGATATCTGTGGCCTAATAATCGTAAATATAAAATTGCCATACATACAGTACATATACACACACACACACACACACACACACACACACACATATATATATATATATATATATATATATATATATATATATATATATATATATAAATATATATATATATATATACATATATATATTCATGAAGATACAAATGTCGCTTAATGTTCAATTCACGCTACTTCGGGAATATCCTCGATGGGGAATTATCACCGAAGGGGAGTTTTTTAAGTGATAAATGGATTGGTACCGCCGGGCCTCGATCCCTCGACACGGTACCTTCCAGCGACTCCACTCGACGGTCAAACCATTGAGCGGTACCGATCCATTTATCACTTAAAAAATTCCCCTTCGGTGATAATTCCCCATCGGGGATATTTCCGAGGTAGCGTGAATTGGATATTAAGCGACATTTGTAGCGTCATGAATGTATGTAAATCACGGTGTGATAAAAATTTCAAACATTATATACATATACATATACATATATATATATATATATATATATATATATATATATATATATATATATATATATATATATATATATATATATATATATATATATATATATTTCATATATATATATATATATATATATATATATATGTATATATATATTTCATATATATATATATATATATATATATATATATATATATATATATATATATATATATATATATATATATATATATATATATATATATATATGTGGGTATATTAGGGAAAATGTGTTATGGCAGTGCAATAAAATTCTGTCATGTGACTTTCAATATTTCGCAGATATCAACAGAGAGAGAGAGAGAGAGAGAGAGAGAGAGAGAGAGAGAGAGAGAGAGAGAGAGAGAGAGAGAGAGAGAGATCAAAGTGTCCACAAGTGCTGACTGCAGGTTGAAGAAAAAACCCCTCGCTTCAGTGAATCACACCAATAAAGTTATTTTTCCTCGTCTCTCCCTTCAGAGGCGGCGTCCTTCTGAAAACGTTCTGTGGAGTCATCAGCCAGTCACTGATCGCTATTCTTATCGAAACCCTCTCAAGACTTAGGACGGTGCAGTACACCCAATGAAAATCAGTTTTAATACACAATTCCACTGGCGGCACATTCACTGATCGGAATGATTAAAGGTAGAGTGATGGATGATATTTTGTTTTATATATTCAAGTAAAGAAATCTTATTGTGGTTATATATATCACATATATACATGTATACATGTATATGTATATATATATATATATATATATATATATATATATATATATATATATATATATATATATATATATATATATATATATAGAGAGAGAGAGAGAGAGAGAGAGAGAGAGAGAGAGAGAGAGAGAGAGAGAGAGAGAGAGAGAGACATGGCATTCTAAAACGCTGTACTTGCACCATATGTAATAATAATAATAATAATAATAATAATATCATGGTTAACTCAGAGGCGAAACTCCTGTATTGACCATGTCAGTCGTGGGTCCGTGCTTCTCATCTAAAGGTAATTCACGTCACCGCAACATGTAACATCGCAGGAGAATATCACAGAGTTGATAGTTATGTGATGGTCGCTGGGAATGATGCGTGGGCACGCTAGTGTGGTAATGGAAGATTTTGTTTGCCCTGGAAATATTTTGTCTCTTATTTGTTTCTATATTTCTTTTATTTATTTTATTTTTCATTTTCAATGTGTGTCAGGAAATTCAAACGGTATTTCTCCGTAGTCATGATTAATTTAATAATCGACTGAATGATTTCCATGGAGAGAGAGAGAGAGAGAGAGAGAGAGAGAGAGAGAGAGAGAGAGAGAGAGAGAGAGAGAGAGAGAGAGATACCTAATTCTTAAATAACTGATACCTTTTATCGTCATGAAGAATTCGTTCAGACTTTGGATATGAATGTTAAAGTAATCTTTAAAATAAATTTACGTTTCTTCATTGATTTATTCAGTATAATATCTCTCATTAATTTGGCAAAATCAAAATAAAAACAATTTTACTCATTTGGGCGATGAGGTTTAACTAATGTAATGTCCATTGGCAACGTGATTTGGACCAAGAATATCAACTATTCGCTTTTTTTTTTTTTTGGCATATCTTAAAACATATCTAAACTATTTTCGCTTAGATATTCAAAGAAATTTTTTCATTTACCTAGATATTTAACAGAATAGGATAGCATTTACAAGTACAATTTAATCCAGCTGAAGACATTTTCTGAGTTTTTCTCTACCCGAAGATGTTATTCTGTGGGCGATTTCATACTTTGGGTGCATCAAAGGACCTTAGGCAACCCATTCAGTTTAATAATTAGAATTAAATTCAGTTTGACTTTCTCAAATATTTAGAAATGAAACTTATTTCAGACAATAATTATTCAAGAATAACATCGATGACCACGTAAAAACACGCTTATGGGAACGAAATATTAATCAAACACGGAATTTACCCAAATAAATTATCATTTTCCATAAGTATGTATCTGCATAAACGTATCTTAATTACGAGAAATAATTCTAAAGATAATTTACGTATGATTTTCATCCTTTTATATTTTGACAAGAAAAGAGTATATATATATATATATATATATATATATATATATATATATATATATATATATATATATATATTTGCGTGTGTGTATATTTATTTTAATAATTAGGAAAAATGCACGCACAAGAACGGTGGAAATGGCTTTATCATTACTTGATTCCTAATTCGTCTCTGTAAATAATGCACCAGATAAGTAGAAAAATACTTCAGTTTGTGATACAAGCATGAAATTTGGCACAAGTGCTCATTTTATCCCCCTCTTTTTAAAAATCTGGGTGTACACGCAAAATTTTTAGAGGCCGCCAATTTTCAAGACAGCCGCTAGTTGTTTCGACTTCTGACACTATGAGTAAATCCTTGCTGAAATAAATACATCAGTCATTATTCAGATAATGTCTTCCTGGGTAGAAGTGTTAACTGAAGATATCACCAGAGCTCCTACTACTATATATACCACTGTGATAAAGATGGAGTACAATATGGCCGCCATGAAACATTTTGCTTGATAACTCTGTAACTAAATAAGTTAAAGACATGAAATTTTTATCTATGCCTACATTTATGAGACCAGAGAATCTGTTCTAGCATTTCTATTGAGCTATTATCAATATTATATTTTGGAAAGGGACCCCGTAATGCTACTGAACAGTATAATAGCACAAGACTATAATGGAGTGTGACAACAAAGTATCTTATCTATGTTCGAGCACTGTCTCATTGTCTTTTTTTAAGCCTGGAATGAACGCAAGATTTTAAAGATGCATGGTGCCACCCTTTAATGTGACGAAATTCTCATTCAGATGTATCTGAAGCATCATTTGCAACAACATTATAGTTATACCTCACATTATGATTACACCTCACATTTGCAGCTACACAAGCTGTTCATGTAATCCCAAGCCTGTAGCATTCCTGGACTTGAAGGATGCAGGGGGGATATTTGTGAAGGAGTCAGGTAGCTAAGGTACACAGTTTACCCTCTCTGGTCCAAACGATACTGGCTGACGCTCTTCCCCCTGGTCGTCTTTGGCAGGGTGCTGGAATACCGAAATGCTGGTCCCATGAACAGCGGTAGTAACTGTAGTTGCTGAAGGGTTGTGATTAATGTTGTCCATGACTGCAGTGATAAACAACCTCATTCTCAAGACAGGTGGACAGACTACACCCTCTTCCACATACCTGGTGACAGTGGCATCTCCCAGTCGGGCTGATATCTCCAGCACCCTGTCGTAGGAAATGCTCATGCCATGATCATGAGGCATTTCTACCAGGTTTCTCTTCCTGGTTTTGGCATAGATAGCCATGCCCATGAACACTGGAAAAGGAGTTTCCCTATCCTTTGCATGTCAATGTATACTTGGTCCTTCCTTCTATTTTGAGAAGCAGTTGTACTGCAGGAACTGAGCAATAGCCAGGTCTGACTTTGATGAGCCAAACCTTAGCTGCGACTTTATGTCTGCTCCATGTTAGACCATGCTAGTGAACTGGAGCAGACTTTGAGATATGGCATCATTGATGCATCATTCACCATAGGTGCCATCAAACCTGGACTGATGATCCAGAATATGCTTCCTCAGTGTCTTTGCTGCTTTAGCAATCACAAGTGTATCTTAGTAGTTAGATGACTGAGATAGGGCTAAAGCTACATCCTTCTGCAAGGCAAGTAGCACATTTCTTCCTTTCTTGTGTGCTTCTAATTCAGGGATTTCTGCTAACAATTTGCTCTTTAATCTTATTGTATTTACAGTTGTTCCAGGCGCTGCTGGTATAATTGGGATATATCTGCAAGAGGATATATAGCAGGACCATCCGAAACTCAAGCTGGTTTCAGTGATATAATTAACCACCTCTGATAGAAACAGTGGAAATACATCTGGTTCTTCACTGTGACATTGTTTTTTCTCAAGATTTCTAAGATGGGACCTCTCCATATTGTAAAGGCAGTGAGACATACAAGGTGGTATTTCAGCTCTTGTGCAATTGCATCACCTGCACCTAGTTTTGCCAATAATTTACCATCATTAAGTGTGTGAGTACCCTCATATAGCCTCCTGTTGAGATTCATGGTCATTACTTGACGAAGATCCGATACAGGTGCCACATTTTCACAAAAAATGCATGCATCACTGTCATGACTCACTCGACGCTGTTTACCATGTTTTTTCTGTGGTTCACTACCTTCAACTGCAGATCTCTTTCTTGCACGATCAGTTTTGCATTATTAAACATGACCCCACAGCTCTTGTGGTATTTTGCCATTTTTTGTCTCAGTGTTGCCTCTATTCCACTGCCTTCATCCAGAAAGTGGCATTTCACCAGTCTCCTGGAACACCGGCACATTGGTTGAAATCATTGCATACCCATCATGTTCAGATTATGATGTACAGATGCCAAGGGTAAAGTTAGACCTTCATTTTTCTTGTCTTCCTGGCAAAGACAACATCTGCACTAGTCAGTCATCCTTTTGCCTGTGATTGAATTTACACTTGCCATTATGAGCTCTTGACTAAGGCAGAGGGTCTATCCTTTTACCACCTTAATCTGATATGCACATTGAGGCATGGGATACAACTAGGTTCAGCCACCCTACACCTAGCCTAATCATTCATACAGTGCCAGTTAAGTCCCGTGTGATCTGTACACCATCCTGGTAAGTACATGAACAAGCCATGTAGAGCCCCACTTACCCTTGGCTTGGTTCTCCCGCACTGGCACCTCCTGTCAATTCAGGTACAGCTGTCTAGCTAGATCTACCAAATATATATATATATATATATATATATATATATATATATATATATATATATATATATATATATATATATATATATATATATATATATATATATATATATATATATATATATATATATATATACTCTACCAGCTAATTGATATGGGGTTATGAGACAGCATTTGGGACACTAAACTACACTAAAGCAAAGCCAGGTGCAGCATAAGTAAAGCAAGATTAGCTGACACTGAACCCCATAAAATGTTGTTGTGCACTGACATTCACTCTTTTAAACTAAAACTAAAGATAAAACCACCACCTTAACTATGTATAGACTTGCAGACTATTATATTGTACAGGAAGTAATTTTTTCATGCCTACTGAATCCTAAGACGCAATTATTTAAGGTTATTGGCTGCCATATTGGATGCCATCTTTCTTTATATGAGCTATATGAAATCTTTAACAGAAATACATTTTACTTTTGCTTGGTGACTCTGCCTAAAATGTGTATAACCAAAACAAATGCATAAAAACATGACCAGAGACACGTGAGCCCCATGTTGAAACCTTGATTAGTGGCCATCTTGAAAAACGGCAGCCATTTTGGAATTTTGAGTGGACACCCAGTAATTTTCAAAAAGTGGCCTATGGAGAAGATATGTACCAAATTTCATGCTTGTATCATTAACTGAAGTACTTTAGTAAAAAAACTGTTTTACCTGCTGCACTATAAAGCTTAATATAATAATGATCTTGATTCATAGCTTCGATACTGTTGTACATTTACACACACCCACATACAGGCATGCACACACAAAACAAAAGAGTTTGCTTTAAACGAAGAAATAAATACGAAAAAAATGTGAAAATATAACGTCGAGAACGATGCTAGAAAATTACACCCATGATAAATGAGGATGTTGCATTTAGCTGAAACTGTAATCACCGATAAATCCCACTTTTATATAATGCTGAAATAATCTACCTGCAAATACAAGGCATAGAAAATTCATCATAAAATCATTTATGATGGCAATAGAAAAAAATAAGCCACCTGTTCCACAGTCTCTTCAATTATCATATTGATATCACAACTTTGGGAGTAGTTGCAAAATTAATAATTGAAAAGCAATTTGAAAACTGATGCATTTCTATTAATGAAACTTCAGTATTTTGTTCCTGTGATTTCACGCTTTTTGAGGAAAAGAATCTCAGATAGCATTTACTGTATATGTACCTATAAAAATTGAAACTGTCACGAGGAATTAATTACACCGGTATTACTGGAGGGAACGAAAAAATGTTGCTATTAAAACTAACTGGAAAAAAAGTCAAGGTACTCTTATTGGTTTCATATCACTAATATAAAAATAGAAATAAAAATTAAAATATAAATTATTATAAATATTAAATAAACAAATAAATTCAATCGTTGTTTGCAAGGATGTTGTAGGCTGTGGATCGAGGCTTAACACAGAAAGTAACATACCACGCTGAGCATCCTATTCCTTAGAATTTGTGTTTTCCATCCGCAAAAATTGCGTGAGCACACGCTGTAGAGACAGGCACCCTCGTTGCGAGAGTTCAGTAGTCCCGGAAGTTTACGGGAGTCTGTGTACTAGGCTTACAACTGCTATAGTACTGTGGGTTGGAAAAAGTGTCTGTGGGGCCAGAGGAATGTCCGTTGCCAAGATGTGCCTCAGGATTTGACCTTTGCGCTCTTGTAAGGGTCGTCTAAAGATTCATAAGCAATATCGCAACGTTGGATCCTTGAAGTGTGGGTTTGATTATCGCCCTAATCCTAAATTAAGGAAATAAAAGATAACGAATGTTCGTCGTATAGGAATTATATGCATTTCGATCTAAACTCAGAGAAATATATTTCAGTTAAAATACTGAGGTAGAAGGCAAGCAAAGTAAATCAAAAGTTAAACTTAATGAAAGGAATGAATAAGAAGAAAAAGACTGTAATAGTTTGACAGAGACCAAGATATTTATTATAAAACTTAGGAGTCAAAATTGATAGATAAATCAAATTTAGATAATGTGGAAGATTGCGTCGAAAACCATCAGGCATAAAAATTGGGAAATAAATGTTACAGATGTAATGACATCGATTTTTTTAAAGATAAAGGTTACACGCGTCTGTTTGTATTGCGCATTACTATTTGGTGGCCCATGATATGCTGTATTACTCATTTTATGAATGACATAAAACCGTGGAACCATTATATGACTAGTTTAAAGAAAAGACGATATTTTCACACCTATCGCGGTTTCAATACGGCAACAAGAGAAGCACGAAAGAACAATTCTTTCATTTGCTCTCAGATATACTGAGTCAGTCATAGAAAACCATAATGATGTAATGAAGAAGCATTAACATATGGCTATCTATAATCATCTGGCATTATCTTTTATCTCAATATTACTTCAATATATTACATTGTCCTCTCTCTCTCTCTCTCTCTCTCTCTCTCTCTCTCTCTCTCTCTCTAACGAACACACACAATGTGGTTGACTCTCACATGAAGTGATATTTATGAGCTGAACTCTCACCTTTCAAAATAATAGATTGCATTTCTTTAAGTGAACTTTTAAAAGGAATTTATTTCCTTAATTAATATTTCAGTATATTGAAAACTTCATTGTTCCTCCACTAAATATTAGTTTTATTTACTTCTCCGTTAACATAACATAAATTCTTTTTATTTTTAGTCAAAATCGGTCACGCCTTGAGCATTCACAGTGTTATGATGATCATTAAGTAAGTATACCAAAAAATAAGGGTAATATAAGAGAGTGTAGAGATGGCATGTCCATTCTGAAAGCTCGAACGAAGGTGGCATATTCTCCTTTTTCTTCTTTTTATTTTTTTTATTTTATTTATGGGGGAGGGGGGGTCTGTCATAGTCATCCTATTCGACTGGGTGGTTTTTATAGTGCGGGGTTCCGGGTTGCATCCCACCTCCTTAGAAGTCCATCACTTTTCTCACTGTGTGCTGTTTTTAGTAGTACACTGTTATGCATGAGTCCTGGAGCTAGATACTTCGGCATCTAGTTTTTCCAGATTCCTTTTCAGGGATCTTGGGATAATGCCTAGTGTTCCTATGATTATGGGTACAATTTCCACTGGCATATTCCGTATCCTTCTTATTTCGATTTTCAGGTCCCATGGTATTACAACATAAATTAGTGATACTTTCTTCTTGATTTTGTCAATAAAGGTCACGTCTGGACTATTGGCATGTATCACCCTATCTGTTCTGATACCACAGTCCCACAGGATCTTTGCCTGATCGTTTTCTCTCACTCCCTCAGGGTGGTGTTTGTACCACTTTTCACTGCAAGCTAGCTGGTGTTTCTTAAACAGG
>JANJGK010000017.1:7101161-7123661 GCA_039081455.1 Macrobrachium rosenbergii | reverse complement strand
CCCAAGGGCTGCAAAAGGGAGAGCAAGTCAGAACGGAAAAGAAATACTTAAGTAGCGAATGAACTATAGAAGAAAACAAAGGAGACTGAAAACAAACCAAGAAAAAAAACTCTGCTACTAAAGCAGACACCAAAAGCAATATGGCACTTAATTTTAACTTTGGTTCTTCTAGAAATAACTCTTATAAATTACTTCCTCATTTTGTATCGATTTATCTTCATATTTGTGTTCGCGTGCTGATTTCATGGTTAGGAATCAGCACCGAGGAAAGCCAATTATAAATTCACAAACTCTGAGGTCACGTGCATTGAAAGATCAAATCTTGGTTAAACTATGTAGCTACAGTAGTTGTAAAATAAGCAGCCAATCCCATTAGCACCGTTTAGTGATCCTTCTTCGCCCGTGAGAGGTTAAAATGATTACTTATATATATATATATATATATATATATATATATATATATATATATATATATATATATATATATATATATATATATATATATATATACTAGCTTCCTCTCCCTCTCACTCTCTCTCTCTCTCTCTCTCTCTCTCTCTCTCTCTCTCTCTCTCTCTCTCTCTCTCTCTCTCTCTCTCTCTCTCTCTCTTGCTTCCTGTTAATGTTATGCAGTGAATAAGTATGAGATTCACTGATCGGGATTATGAAAGAGAGAGAGAGAGAGAGACACGATGTTGATAGTTTAAAATTATGAGTCATGGGACCAAGTAAATTGAAGACTAACCATAACAAACCTCCAAGATGTGGGAAAGGAAGGAGGAGTTAGAGGATAGACTAAGAAGTGAAAAGGTCAGCAAAATTGACCTGATTTGTCCTTGCAAAAAGTGGGAGTTAAGATTGAACCATTAAGAGTAAAGTAGACGTCCTCAAGGAGGCGGAGTTTTATTCAACATAGGTCCAGAGTTCATTCTGATCAATTTTTAGCCAGAGTTACTTGAAAACCAAATTGGGTAGGATTGTGTCACTCGCTCCTCTCTTAACATCAAGAAATTTCTAAGTCCAGTGTGGCTGGCCGTGTGAAATAGTTTTGTAATAAAACTTATGAAAAACCGTGCCCGGTGAATACTTACCCCCTCCTGAAATATGAGAAATTATTAATAGACAATTTCAACCTAACTTACCGAGTCCCCTGCGTTACTATCAAGTGAAGTCTACAGACACGGTCGTTCATATGTGGTGCAACGCAATACAAAGAAAAACTAAACCGCATAACATAAAAAATGGTGGCAGTTTCGGAGGATTTCGCCCAGCGCACATTTGAAAAACATTAAAGTTCACGGCCCTAGAGAAATTTACAGAGAGTGAGCAGTGACGGCGCTGAAAACTAACTCTCAATTTAACAGCGCAAATAATCTCAAGACGGTCTTCAGCACTAGAAACACCAATACAACATCAACACTGTAGCAGAAGGGAAACGAAGCAGAACGAAATATTCCAAGAAGCAGTGAATCTTTTTGCGTCGATCGGAATGAAAAATTGACAGCGGTAAATCTCTGCCTAGTTTGAAACTTCCGAACATTCGCATAAGATCAACCAGAAATTCAGTTTAATAATTATATATGAACATAATAAGAACCATAGTAATAATCACGGCATAGAACAGCGGTGATTTTTGTAAGAAAACGAAATTTACGAAAGAATCAGCAACTCGCCCTATACTACGCCGATCGCAGAAGCGGAGAAGACGAAAACAAACTGTGTTGGCGGACGTATGAAAGTTGCTTATATCTACGTCAGTTCAGTGAACTTTTCTATCGTGTACGGACTTAAATACACGAAATTCCAAAAATTTTTGGTCGCTAAAAGGGAGACTTAGCAAAAAGTAGCGGTAGCAGAGCAGTGACGACGACGGCGACGAATGAGAGCGGAAGACGGCGACGAAAGAGAGTGAAGAATTCGG
Organism: Macrobrachium rosenbergii; assembly: GCA_039081455.1. Taxonomy (NCBI): domain Eukaryota; kingdom Metazoa; phylum Arthropoda; class Malacostraca; order Decapoda; family Palaemonidae; genus Macrobrachium; species Macrobrachium rosenbergii. The sequence goes on along the minus strand of JANJGK010000017.1, from coordinate 7,121,740 downwards.
AACGGCGATAAAGTTTAGAAGTCAACGCGTTGATAACCGACTCTCGAAAGGGAAGTGACGCCTTCAATCAACAATTTGGAAGGGATTCCAAATTTTTCTTCGCCAAATTCAGCAAGTACGGACTGGAAGTCGGCCGAGCTGTGCCGAATCATCGCTGGATGCTAACGACAAATTGCGCTCAAGTGCAATCAGCGCGATCTTCAAGTGCAAGGCGACACGAAGCTAATTGAATAGTAAACATTCATTCCTAGTATCGGGGAATTATCAAGAGAATTTTTTTCTCTGTGAATAATTAAATTTTTTTTGTGTGAGTGAAATTTTATATAATTAATTTTCCCTGCAGTGCGCAAATAATTTTTTTTAACATAAATGATTTAAGTAAATTATTTTTCTTTTGAATAATATTCTGAAGAATTTTTCCTTATTGTTGTACGAAGGAAATAATTTTTTTTCTCATATTTAGTAATTTTTTTACGAAATAGAAATTTTCGTTCACTTGGTGATAGAGACAATTCTGTTTAAATAATTCTATCATAATAAATTTTATTGTTAAACACTTGGCGCAGCATTTTGCAGTGGAACCCAAACAATTGTATACATAAATACTAATGTCAGACTTTTTCAGATTGTGAGAGAGTCCTATGAAGGAATGAGTTAGGAAAAATTTGAATTTTTTGTATAGAGCGATACAGTCAACTCAGCAAACATGCAATTGAAGTAAGTACCTGATTCTCAAATTTATTTTTTTTTTCAATTTTTCATTCTTGGAATCATTGAATATTTTATGAATTAATATGAATAACACTTTGGACGAAGTTATCGCCCGACTGCAACAGACAAGAAGCGAAGACCAGACTCCATATAACCTAAGACCTGTACCTGAACGACTTTCTAGACCAATTGATCCTAGTAATACTAGACCCAGACGTTCTCGTAGTCAAGGTCCCCCACTTAGTTTACCGAGTGCGCCTAACCCTTCAGTTGTAACCACTAACCCAATAACTTCCATTGTACCTAGAAATCCTAACATGGCGCAAGCCGCCGTAATAACCCAAGCCACTAGATTTTGTGGAACGGTAGACCCAAGTAATGTAGATAAAAGTAGATTAGAAGAATATGGTGTAAATCGATGGATAGCAGACACAGAAAGCAGAATTTCAGCTGCTGGTATCACAGATGAGAGAAAGAAAATAGATGAAGCACTCTTGTATGTTAGTATGGAACATGGTGATGCACATACAGTTCTGCATTCAGTACTTTTTAGGAATATTACTCTGTTTAACGAATTCAAGAAACAGTGCTTACAATTTTGGCAACCAGAAGCACAGAAAGATCCATGGTATAACATAGGAACTTTCCATCATCAGAAATATGAGGGTAATCACTTAGTTTTAGCCACTAGAGTAGAAGAAGCTATAGATAGAGTGACGACAGATATGAAAGCTGTAGGAATTGTTGTTGGAAGGAAGGATGAATTTGATGATGATGAAACAGATTTAGCTAGTATATCCAAGGTACTTAGATATATGTCATTAGGACCAATCTACGATGCTTTGGGTAAGGAAGAAAGAGTAGCCTTAAAGAAGTACTGTGCTAGGAAGCCAAATGATGGAATTGTACAAACTTTGATGTACCTAGAAAGGAAAGTAAAACAGAATTCATCAAGTAGTAGTGCAGATTTTACGGGAACCGTAGCTAGTGGAAACCCAAGAAATAATAGCAATCAGTCCAATAGAAACCAATCAGGGCAAGCTAGGTCTAGGTATCAGGGAAATAGAAATTCGTTTGATAGAAATGGTGGGAACAACAATAGGAGATTTAATCAATCAAATAGACACAATCAAGGTAGGCCGCCAAACAGAGGTAACAATGGGAATACCACTGGAACTAATGGAAATAACAGTGGAAATAACAGGACTCCTGGACAGAGGGGAGCTAGTCAAGGCCAAAATTCAGGGAATAATAGGCCACAGTTCAATAGGCAGAGACAAAGTTGTGGAAATTGTGGTTATAACAACCATACAACACAGAATTGTAGAAGAAACAAATAGTGTTCGAATTGCAATAAGACAGGACATTTGATCCAAAACTGTTTTTACAACAAACAGGGATATTCTCAGGGGTCTCAAAATAACCAAAGTACTCAGCCTAATAATCAAAATACCTCCCCCAGTAACCCAAATCAAGGGGATTCTCAGTGACAATCACAGAGAGTGCAGCAGAAAGGTCCATCCTTACAGAGAGAAATAGTGACAGTGAATAAGGATGTGTCCCCAACAGACATTACTCGAAGTAATGAAATAGTGTTTTCTGTAAAGAATTTTAATACGTGTCAGGAAGAGTTGCCTATCATACAAGTACACTTAGAAGGTGTACTGAGTTCCATATTGTTGGATACAGGCAGTACTGTAAGTATCATAGATAAAGGCACTTTAACAAAACATATAGGTTGTGAGCTTTCCCAAATGAGAGAATCCTATAGGACCATAAAGGGGATCGCTGGAAAGCAAATAAGGGCTATAGGCAATGTCAATTTAGAGATAGAAATTCTAAATAAGAAATACAGGGAAGAGTTTGTGGTGTTGGAAGAGAAATATTTTCCAGCTCAAGCTCTATTTTCCTTCCAGGCTATGAAAAGATGTGGAATTGCACTAGATTGTAGCAATGGAAGAATCACTATCAAGGAAATTGATAGAGGAAATGTTTGCTCTCTTGAAGAAGAGGAACAGTTTCAGATAAACTTGATCACTTTACCTGAGACAGCCTCATCTGAAGAAGTAGACATCCAACAGATAGAAATAGAAGTTAATGCTAACCCGGGTAGGACAGTGAGTAGAAATTCAATGATAGAAGAAATAGAAGAAGATAGACAAACTACTTTTAAAAGCCTAGAAGCCACTCAGGAGGAATTCTCAGATAGCAGGTATGAACCTGATAACTCAAGTGCACGACAAGTAGATACCTCCGAAGAACTTAGTTCTTTTTCCCAACCTGACGATCCTGACACGCTAATAGATTGTAGTCACTTAATAATAAGAGAAGATACGGAAGAGAAGTATCTCAATGAGGTGTTGCTGTTAGGCAACCTAAAAATGACAGAGATAGGTTCTGTGATACTACAAGATGAAAATTCAGATGATACTGATGTCTGTTACACTGCCGATGCACAGAATGCAGAAGAGATCTGCTTAGTTAGTACTGCCGATGATAATCTTGTAAAACTCAAATTAAACAATAGCGTTATACTGCATCCACAAGGTCTGACAAAGGTTTGTCTTAGAATTGTAACAGATAAAAACCTAGGTGATACAGATGTGTTGTTAGTTAATGAAGACTTACCAGACTTTGTGAAAATGGACAATTCCCTAGTAAGACTTAATGGTGGAAATTGTACGACTTATGTATATAATTATTCTGACAAGAGACTAGAATTGCATGCCGGCATAGAATTCTGTAAGGGAATTGTGATTACTAACCCTTTACTAACCCTAAGTGAAAAAGCATTTGTCTCTGTAGCTGACACAAGAGTTAAATTAGAAGGGGAAGTAAATAATACAGATTTTCCTCATTGTAAGGACAGGTTAATACAGATATTAGAGAAATATAGGAGTGTTGTAGCAGTAACAGGAGATAAGTTAGGAAGGACAGATGTCCTGCAGCACAAAATAGTCATAGAAGATGGTGCTAGACCTTTTTATATACCTAACTATAAACTTCCAATAAGTCAAAGACCCATTGTAGACGAGATGGTTGAAGAGATGAAGGAAGATGGAGTTGTAATACCTTCTAAGTCACCTTATAATTCACCTTTACTGCTAGTTCCAAAGAAAGACGGTACATGGAGGATGGTAATTGATTACCGTAAATTGAATTCCCACACCATCCCTGATCGAATGCCAATGCCAGTCATTAATGACATGTTAGCTCAATTAGGAGGTGCCAAGGTTTTTTCTAGCCTCGATTTACTGAGTGGATATTGGCAAGTTCCTCTCGATGAAGAATCCAAGCATCTCACGGCATTCAGTACTCACAAAGAACATTTGCAATTTGAGGTAATGCCGTTTGGTCTTACTTCAGCTCCTTTAACGTTTGTACGTTTAATGCTGCAAATCTTGGGAGATGTTGAAGACGTATCGGTTTATCTTGATGATGTAATAATTGCTAGTAAGGATGTAGAGAGTCATTTCAAGACAATAGAATTAGTATTAGATAGGCTCAGAAAGGCCGGTTTAAAGGTAAAAATTAAGAAATGTCAGTTTCTGAAGAAATCTCTAGAATATCTAGGACATGTTATCAGTGAACATGGTTTGAAAATGCAAGAAGGAAAGATTAAGGCTATTGTAGACTATCCAGCCCCAAGAAATTTGAAGGCACTAAGAAGATTCCTAGGTATGGTAGGATATTATCGACCTTTCATAAAGGGATTTGCTACCATAGCAAAACCATTAACTGAGTTAACTAGGAAAGATGCTAGCTATGAGTGGAAAGATGAACAGGAAGCAGCGTTCAAAACACTAAAGGATATGTTGATAACAGATCCTATCCTAGTTTATCCAGACTTCGAGAAGGAATTCTACTTAGCCTGTGATGCTTCAAGTACAGGACTAGGTGCCGTCTTGATGCAAAAGGATAAAACAAGGATGAGGACTGTATACTATGCCAGTAGAGTTTTGAATGCAGCTGAAAGAAATTACAGTACAACAGAAAGGGAATGTTTGGCATTAGTCTGGGGATTACAGAAATTTAGACACATTTTGCTAGGACATAAAATTAATGTTCTTACAGATCATAAACCCATTTGTGATCTTTTCAAGAAAAGGGCTTTTACCAATAGTATGAAGTTCAATAGATGGTTCGTTAGCGTATTAGAATTTGCCCCAGAATTTAGATACATACCTGGTAAATATAACACATTAGCTGACGCCTTATCTAGATCACAAGAAGAGAACGAGAAACAAATTACCACTCCTAATTTCGCCTTCAGTTGTCAAATCACAGACTTAGATTTAGACAAAGTTCGTCAAGAACAACAAAAGGATTCTAGAATAAAGGAAGTAATTGGTAACCTCTTGCAAGGTGAGAAAAATTCAGAGTTTCAATTGATAGATGGGTTATTGTACAAGACTTCAGACGAACCAAATGCTTGTTCACGTTTGTACATTCCTAATACACTAATACAAGACGTTTTAGAACTAACCCATTCATACAAGTTATCAGGACATCCTGGAATTAAGAAAACATGTAGAACAATCACTAGAAACTATTTTTGGCCTCGATGTAGTGAAGATGCTACTCGATTTGTTCAGAATTGTACCCTATGTAATATACATAAGGGGAAGGTCAATGTCAAGGCTCCTCTGGAAATGTATCCTTCAGAATTAAATCCTTTTCAAGTAGTCACAATGGATTTCTTAGGTCCATTCCCGAACACCATCAGAGGAAATAAACAGATTTTAGTTTTCATTGACTATTTGACCAGATACGTAGAAATTGTTCCAACTAGAAACAGAGAAGCATCAACGGTGGCAGAAGCCTTTAAGTCTAGAATTATAACCAGACATTCATGTCCTCAAGTTTTGCTCTCAGACAATGCTGCTGAATTTACTAGTGACATTCTAACAAAATTGTGTGACTTTTATGAAATACAGAAATGTCAAATAACAGCATATAAGCCAAGCTCAAATGGAGCAGTAGAAAGAACAAATCGCAAGATAAAGGATGTTCTGAAAACATTGGTAACCCCTAGCACTGAAGACTGGGACTTGACTCTCGAAGACATACAATTTACTCTAAACAACACAGTAAATGAATCAATAGGAGAAACTCCTCATTTCCTATTGTATGGCTACCAAAAGAGAATGCCAAATTCACTTTTGGATGATGCCGCACCACCCAGACGTACGTACAACTACGAGGACTATATTGCTTGGAAGACAAGACGTACGTACGAGACCGTTAAAGTCACCAGGGCTAGATTAAAGGAGTTACATAAAAAAATCTAGTAAGTATTACAATAACAGATCCACCATACCCTCGTTAAAGGTAGGACAACAAGTTTATGTACTCAATCATGTTCTTGAAGGACCTAATATTAAAGTATCACCAAAATTTCGAGGTCCATATAGAGTTTTAGAAGTTTTGAAGTTGAATAAATTCAAATTAATGCATGAAACTACCTTGAAAGAATCCATTGTACATTGGAACCACATTAAAGTAGTTCAATCAGAACCTTGGTCGTCTACCCAGTTAAAGGATTTGTCCAATAAAGATAAGATAGATAATAAAATAGAATCTTCAATGACCCCAAGGTATAATTTGAGAAGAAGGTAATGGCAAGTGCAATGGTAAACAAATGTAGTTGATAAGATTTTTACTGCTCAATAACATTATTTCAGCAAATGGATTGTATGGTGGTTGGCAGTGAGTCAAATTGTGAACTCACTCGTACAACTAAGGAAGGGAGCCATCATCAAGGAGCATGGCAAGGTTAAGATGATACAGGACCTAGCCATTGTTAAGATCCAGACGGACTCCATTATCGATCAGAGAGAGCAGTTAGTCCAGCTGAGCAATCAGATACAGGCAGGATTACAAAGTGTCCAAGATAGAAATTTGTACGACATGCTCTCCAAGTTGCAGAGGGACATCGATAGTGTTATGCCAAGGAAAGTAGTAAAGCGATCACTCATACCCTTTATAGGCGTCGCTTTACATAATCTCTTTGGAGTGGGATGGTAATGTTGAAAGGCTAAAGGAAAGAGTGGCACAACTTGAAAATTGGGCTTCTGAGCAGGTCACTGTCTATAATAAAGTAATAGGAAATGTCAATCAAAATCAGAAAATGATCACAGTGCTGAAAGAATTTGTGAATAGTGCCCTCCATAATGTTTCATCAGAAATTGCTAAAATCCATCAAACAGAAATGATGGAGCAACTGCTCATAGAAACAAGTAATTTCCTTCTGGAATACAAGGAATTACTCAATGCAATCATGATGGCAGGTAAAAACCTGCTGTCGCCTTTTCTGATAACCCCTAGTGAAATTGAAGCCATTATTCAGAAATGTGTTGTGAACAATCACTTGAAGCCACTAGTAGAAAATATAGTAGACTATTATGGCCTGATCACAGTGAAAGTGGTAGCCAATCAAATCATACTAGTGATCCCTTTCAACAATCCAGACGTCAACTCATTGATGTCAGTCTATCCATTCCCAATGGTAGTAGATAATAAGTCCATTGTACTAGAAGGAACTGTTCGACACTTTGCCTTGCAGCATGATTCGTTCCTAGTGACTGAAATTCCCGAACATAAATTCAGGGAATGTGTCATGCTTAATGATGGTGTATATGTTTGTAACATTGTGAATTTCTATGAACCCTTGAATGCTCTTCATTGCCTAGATGATCTTGTAAACAACAAGAATGGTAAGAACCATTGTAAATATATACCGTTTACAGAAACTTTCAAGGCTCAAATCATTGATGATGAAATTTTTGTGTTCTCAGCAAACAGATTGAATGCTAAGATTGACTGTAAGTCAAACAAAACAGAAGTAGTTTTCATTAACGTACACTCATTTTCATCTGCTTGTGAATTGGTCATTTTACATAATTTGTATTACAAACCTACAGTCTTCACGACATACAGTTTGAATTTCAGTAAAAGTGTACATCAGTTTGCAGTTATTAACGAATTTCAACTTTCAGAACTGGAATTGGAGACATTCACAAAGCTAGAAGAGGTTCATACTTTCTTTCATACATATAAGACCGAGATTTCTCCTATCATGTCATTCATAAATGTCATTCTTTTGGTACTGTTTGCTTTCATTTCTTTTATAATTGTCAGGAAATTAATATTGAATAAGCTTACCTTAATCAAAGACATGATGGACAGAATCCTTCCTAGAGAGTAATAGCGTTTACCATTGACTTGCACTTGAACATTTGATGATTGATTTTTTTTATTTTTTACAATTTATGATTGATAACCAGAGAGTAATAGGCATTTGATATATTTACTTTGCCATAATTTTCTGCATTTAGTTTGAGTGTTTGATTTTTAAATTCTTACTTATTGTGTTTAGCACTATGATGCATTATAATATTTCTTGCATTTATTGCTTGTTGATAGAAATTATTGAAATTGAAGTAGTTGACTATAGTCAAGTTGAGTTGGTTATCTACTTGCATTGTAGTCAATGCAGGTAGGTGACCGAGTGATGTTATGCAGTGAATAAGTATGAGATTCACTGATCGGGATTATGAAAGAGAGAGAGAGAGAGAGACATGATGTTGATAGTTTAAAATGATGAGCCATGGGACCAAGTAAATTGAAGACTAACCATAACAAACCTCCAAGATGTGGGAAAGGAAGGAGGAGTTAGAGGATAGACTAAGAAGTGAAAAGGTCAGCAAAATTGACCTGATTTGTCCTTGCCAAAAGTGGGAGTTAAGATTGAACCATTAAGAGTAAAGTAGACGTCCTTAAGGAGGCGGAGTTTTATTCAACATAGGTCCAGAGTTCATTCTGATCAATTTTTAGCCAGAGTTACTTGAAAACCAAATTGGGTAGGATTGTGTCACTCGCTCCTCTCTTAACATCAAGAAATTTCTAAGTCCTGTGTGGCTGGCCGTGTGAAATAGAGTAGTGTTAGAATAAAACTTATGAAAAACCGTGCCCGGTGAATACTTACCCCCTCTTGAAAACTAGAAAGTATCAATAGACAATTTCAACCTAACTTACCGAGTCCCCTGCGTTACTATCAAGTGAAAGTCAACAGACAGAGACGGAGTCATTCATATGTGGTGCAACGCAATACAAAGAAAAACTGCACCGCATAACAAATTTTATTTGTTATGCGGTGCAGTTTTTCTTTGTATTGCTAAGATTGACTTACAGTCAATCTTAGCATTCAATCTGTTTGCTGAGAACACAAAAATTTCATCATCAACATCGTGTCTCTCTCTCTCTCTCTCTTTCATAATCCCGATCAGTGAATCTCATACTTATTCACTGCATAACACAACTATACCCAGCTTGACAAGTTTCAGGGATACTCTCTATTCTCCCTCTCGAGAATGACAATATGCCTGGAAGATCTATATCACAAGGCACCGCCCGCCCCCCCTTCAGTTCAAGGCTTCTCCAGGAAAACCATGACACAAGATTAAGCGACTTCAAAGTGTCAGATATGACACCCAAAACCCTTTCGACACTTCAGACAAGAGACATTAGGAACACCCATCATGATATTATCAATTATCCTGCCGTCAGCATACAGTGAACATTTTAATCTCTATTTCAACGACAGTCGGGAGAACGGAATCAGTTTCCATCACTCGAGACCAGGCTGTCGGGAAGGCAAGGCTACTGCCCCCATTATATAGAACACAGTTAGAAGAATAACACCAAACATACCATCAACTGACATCTTATTATAGGTAATTGTTGTTGCACTAAACGAGGACCTATGAAAGTCCTGTGAAGATATAAATTAAAACCCTGGGCTTTCATCCTACTGCCTGGTCACTCTGATCGCCCTCTTTCAAGAAATATTATTCCAAAAATCATTAATCTAATATACCTGGAATTTAGTTGTTTCCCTACTGGAAACTGTCGGCCATTAAACCATTTCTCTGGGCAGCTTCCAACTTGGTACAAATCTCCGCATCTTTATTATTATTCTATACAGAAATCAGCGACCTTCATAGCTCAGAGGACGGACCCAAACCACAACAAATCCTACCTTTTTTCACAACGACGTCCGAAAAATGTGGAAAAACCCTGCGAACACTGCTGAGAATCCCGTGACGGACGAGCCGCAGTCATAACACTGCACTCAGCAGTCAGCACTGCCTTTCCCAGTCCCCCGGATTCCGGAAGTCCAGCTGCCTGGAACACCCCTTGGACCAATCAGAACATCCGTGACATTCCTTTTCGAACAAACGAGTAGGAACTAGCCTTCTGATTGGCTGAGTAACAGTGGCTTCTTTCCAGCTTGCGTTACGTTACTGTACGAACACTTTAACGTTGAAAATGCGTAAAAAAGAAAATAAATAAATAAATGCAGTGGAGCTTTCACATACAAAGTGAATCAGAGGCTCGGTTCAGATGGGCAGTTTTACTTACGGAAGAATTTCCTATTTCCCTCCACCTTCTCTTATTTCTTCCTGATGAGCTCCTTCGTGTTCTTTGGACGCTTCTGGAATTTCAAGTCAGTGGCCCCTTTGGTGGGCTTGTTCTGTATGAATAGGGTTCTTCATCATCTGTATATTAATAATAATAATAATAATAATAATAATAATAATAATAATAATAATAATAATAATAATAATAATAATAATAATAATAATAATCTTTGGAAGCTTGAATTTCAAGTCAATGGCCCCGTTTGTGGGCTTGTTCCATATGAATAGGGTTCATCTTCTCCATAATAATAATAATAATAATAATAATAATAATAATAATAATAATAATAATAATAATAATGCACCTTAAGCAAGGAACCAGTACTTGTAACAGGAGAGGCCACCATACACAGGCAACGGATTACCTCAGCGCTGATTTCTTACGCTGCCACAACTATTTTTAACACACTATAAGTCAGGGAAGGCCACACACACGATGAAATGTACCAAACTCAAAAAAAAAAAAAAAAAAAAAAAAAGTCAACTTCCTTGACCTGGGTTACCTGCTCTATCTGAACGGCCACAGGAACCACCACCCTTATTTTTAGAAAATCAAACTGAGAGGGTCCATTTTCCACTCCTGGAGTGGAAAATGGACCCTCTCAGGGTCCTTCCCGGAGGGGAAGTCAATTTCATATACAAGCCATCAAAAGTCAAATCACATCAGATACAGTCTTAACGAGCTATAATACAGATCAAACCACGGGAGTTTTCCTGCTGTCAATAACTGAACTCAATTCTGCATTAACAAACGCTGGTCAAGAGTTCAGTGTCACTGAAAATCTTTCATTTCAAATGACATTTCTCGGCCAATAACATGTTTCAATTAACACAGTTACACAGTTCGCTAGCCCGCTATAATCCAGATGCTTTTTCCATGATTATGTCTCTCTCTCTCTCTCTCTCTCTCTCTCTCTCTCTCTCTCTCTCTCTCTCTCTCTCTCTATCAACAAACGCTGCTTCTCCCGAGAGTAATGTGCTGTTGAAATAAAAGACTTGGTAGGAAAGACTCGGGATTAGAACTGACTTCGCATCGGTTTCGAAATCGAATTGAAATCATTTCTGGCAAACTACGAAACACTTGCAAATTGAAGAAAGCACAAAAAAGGTTTCTAAATGTAAAAAGGTAGTAATGCGCTATATATACACCGCCATAGAGTGCACTCGTGGGACCCGTTTTATTGCAACCCTTGGTTAAGTCTCTGTACGTATGGCCTCTACAGAAACGGCGAAGACTATTCAACAGAGGGCCACATCTGTGGCTTGTTTTTGTGCCTTTCATTGTAATCTATGTACTTGTATTTCCTCGAATTTGAACTGAGTCATCAATTACTATGTAAGTTATGTATAATGAGAATACTCAGGGAGCTAGTGTTAGCACTAATGAACCTCATTCAAAGCAGATAAATCAGGCTGCTCAAGGGGTAAGACCCAGAGCTGGCACAAGGCCACCTAAATCGCCCAAAACAGAAGCCTTTCCGTCTCTCAACCCACCTTGTACCTTTAGGCTTCAGCCTGAATAAGACCAAAAGAGAGAAGCCAAGAAAATGACCTCCAGTTTAGGATAACTTCTCTCTCACGTGAAAAGCCTACAGTAGGCCTACCATAAGCTACGGGCGAAAAAAACACGTAGCATGTACAGAAGAGGCCAGGCTACCATAGATGCTCTGGTGGAGGGTACAGAGCCAAGGATGTTAGGCAGACACTTCAGGAGACTTCTGAAGGAGAGAAGCTCCTGAAGAGGGCATGCGTTGGGCATCGTAAAGACACCTGACTTTATTGTGGCTGCACAAAACAGAGCAGCGTGAAGAGGTCTGATGTCAGTGACACAGAAGATCATGAATTATATCTTCATGGCCTGATATTACGCTGCTGGGATTATTCTGGGGCACCCGTTTGCCTCTTTCCTGTGTCGGCGATGTAGACATTCAAGTGAATTTGCACCGAAATGAGAGAGAGAGAGAGAGAGAGAGAGAGAGAGAGAGAGAGAGGTGGGGGGAGGGGAAGGGGGGTGGGGAGAGAGACAAGCTTCTAACATCTCATACTATCATATAGTATGTAAAGGATTTTCGGTATACAGAAACCCGAAGTTTTAGTTAGACCTTTGACACTGCACTCAACCAACTGTCAGCACAAAGTCTGACACTGAAACTTTGTTGTTGAAAAATTTACAGCAAAATCGTATATTTAGAATATTGTCCCAATCACTGATTGTACATCAGACTGCAATAAAGACAGTTTCAGATGAAGAAACGCCAAGTTTCGCTGAAACGTGCAAATAGCGATATGGTCATGATGCTGTTCATCAGTCAAAAGAGGACGCCATATATATAAACTCATAAAAAAATTTTAAAGCAATTATAAAGTGAAATAAAATCGGTTGGCACTGGGCCATTATAAAAATTGTAATGCCTTGAGTGGAAGGAATATCCAGTCTTAAATTACCTGTTGTTAACAGAAACCCGAAGGTGAAACCACGAGTCTGGTTTGCAAGAGCAGCAGACGACGACTTCTAAAGCTGGAACGAACACTAGGCCTATAGCCCACACCAGTTCAAGGGTTTACACATCCACTGAAGTAGGGGAAATCTACACTGGTTAAATCTACTGTACATAGATGTGTGCATCAGTAGTGGAGCCACATGCTACATTTACATTAATTAAAGGAGCCAAAAACCCTTATTATGTGCCACCACCAGGTTTCCACTCGCAGGAGGCACCAACTGGTATTTAGACTTACATGAAAAAACAGATTTAGCAAATGTTTTTAATTTGTTTTAATGATGTACAAAAACTCAGATTCATGCCTCCACTACTGACTAGGTTAGTCCTCTGTTAAGAAATGTGTCAAAACTACTGCTTCATTGGAAACTAATCCTATGAACTGACAATAATGGCTTCTGACAAAAAGGGTTTTCAACACACACACAATGAGACTTTAATCGAAGACTTACTTCTTTGTTTCAAGTGTCAAAGTGTCAAAGTGGTCATGTTGAGATGGCGTGCTTATTGCAATTCCTCACGAAGCTGGGAAGGAGAAAACATAAATATAGAAAAAGCAACAGATGGAATCGGAAACGTTCATAAAAAAAAAGATCCACAAACAAACAGCGAAGTTATTTATCAAAATGCAGCTGAAACCTCAAATGTTGAGCAGATTCTAGTGTGACACAGGAATGAATTTAGCATAAGTAACCCCTTGTCATCCATTGTTCAACATGAATGAAAACGCCAGGCCTAAAACCTTATTTCAGGACCAACTAACTGAAGAGTGATAATAAAAACTAACGCCATTATATTCACACCTGAAAGGAAGTCACTCTCACAACAGATCAGTAACTTAACAACAAAAGCTACGAAGCAGATCAGTCATTCTCTGTCTTCTGAAGCATATCGACATATTTAAATACATACTCCCCAGTAACACTCCATCCACGAACTCCCCCCCCCCACCAGTGAAATATCTTAGTGCAATAATAACAGCTATGTTACCTCAACGCTCATTACCACCAACAATACATAAATGCTTAAAAGGCAACTACATTCACAGCGCTGTCATTTTAAGATGAACGAAATAAAGAGAGTTCTTCCATCATCATGTCAGCTTCCATGAGGAGCTTTAAACCAGTCAAAAATGACGACATTCAGTGGATAAAATGACATCAACCCGGACAGAGGACTATTTGTTCACTTGACCTGCAATCACTTTGCCCTGAACACAAAGTTGTAATGATTGATTTTAAGAAGTATCCTTCGTTCCCTTGACATAACAGGCCTTAGGGGATACTCTACTGGTGCCTGTAGTGTTCATACTTTGTAGTTTTAATATTCCGTTTATATGGAAGTTAGGGATCTCCCCCTTAAGTGAAATCAGTACAATAAAATTTGCACTCAAGTCACAGAATATTATACTTCAGTTTTAGAGCCAGACGTAAAATTGTACTACTCTTAATTTCGGAAAGGCCGCACCACCATACCCTGCAGGCCTACGTCGGTTGCAAGTTTATGTCACGATGCATAAAACACCCCAGTTTACTTACTTGCTGTCAACTTAAGCTAAGAGTGTTCATTTCAAACTAGCCCCATCACTGTCTATAGCCCTTTTGGTTAGCAAACGCCATCGTACAGATATTCCAGTCACCATGTATACTGACCTAATCCATGCCGAGGAGAATACAGAAATCAAAATGACCTTCACCTTTGTGTGCCACGAGTAGCCTTTAGAGTCAGGATCACACCGCAATGCCTCCTCCTCAGATAGATACCCATCAGTCATGTGACTTTCAGTCTCGCTATTTGAACACTTGACGACAATTCTGCCAATACGAAAGGATATACAGATAAAAGCCAAATACCTTTGCTACCCAGAAGCACCGACGATGAGGTGATTAACGCCAAATGAGTAGGATTTTTCCGAAAGCTTCAAAGGCCTTCGTTCTTCAGCATTTTGAAATCAATAACTGTCCACCTCGTCTCGACTGGGCCGGAGCCAAGAACTTCCGGTTACCTGTCACGTTACTACGTAACCAAGGCGGTGAAGAACTTCGTTGGCAGGTGGACTTCTTACGTTAGTGAAAATCAGGTCTATTTTTTTATAATGTATGGCCGGAATAAAATGAAATTGAAATTCACAGAAGATCGTATACTGTCCCAAGACAGCGTTTAGACTTTTGGCAACCGAAAAAGTCCTTTTAAATTCTCGGAGGCTTCAGGTACGAGAGAGAGAGAGAGAGAGAGAGAGAGAGAGAGAGAGAGAGAGAGAGAGAGAGAGAGAGAGAGAGAGAGAACGCAGCCTAAAAAATCCTAAGCTCCTTTATAATAACGGGAATCAGGGAATTTTTTCTCAATTGGCCGGTGAAAGACCATTATGCGTGTATATTTCCCACCACCGTCACCTAGCATCCATGGATCCTACCCACAGAGAATTTGGTGCAAAAATTGGTACCATATACAAACGCCCTTTTGTACTTTTGATGACCGTGTTTGAAAAACGGTTCCACATGATCACAACAACCTCAAACTGAAGAGTAAAAACTGTCCCGAGCCTGGATTCGTGGCCTTACCTGTCAGTGACCTGAGAAATGAAAGTTGGGTCTGGCCACAAGCCGGCATCTTCCATTCAGTCAGAAAGCAATTAACCCGTGACCCTGATTGCTTTCTTGATTCAAACAGTATGCTGCAAATTCGTGATGATTATTCAGTAAGTCATTGTTCCATACATTACAGAATAAGAGGTGAATCAAGGTGCAAATTCGTGATGTTGATCCTGCAAGTATTTGGCCGTTGAATACCAGTGTCACTTAAGGAGAGAAAAAGTGGGCCTTTCTCAACACTGATTTTTGGTGGATTTTTAGGCATGGAAAATGACATTTGAAGTCCGCGTTATCTCAGTCTAGCCATCTGATTCCCTTCGCTTGGATTTGATTGTACTCAGAGATATTAATTATTTTAACCTGCCCATAGACTTTACAGTTCGAGGATTTATGGATATAGATAGAAATGTGAGCAAATGATTAAAATAGAAGGAGAACTGTTCGAGGGTGATCATGCGTTGCATCTTCGCTTCAACTTTTGAGGTTCCAACTGCACATCATCATCCTCAGTGGGCCTTCCTTTGAGTAGCAGCAACGCACCTTACAAGATGCTCCTTAAGACACCATCGCTTACTTCCTTCCACACCGTCAGAGTGACAGCAGGGGACAGATGACATTCCTTCCGAATGATCCTCCTCAGTCAAGCTGCACTCCAGTTTCTTGACGTCAGATTTTCATGTCCATGTATAGTAGATGGGCGAATAAAATCGAAACAAAAAACGGGCAAGTTCAATGATTGTCCAAAAAACGGTTTAAACTTTTGACATGCCGAAACCAAAAAGCTTCCCTTGAAATTCTCAGAGGTTTCAACTGCGAGAGAGAGAGAGAGAGAGAGAGAGAGAGAGAGAGAGAGAGAGAGAGAACACGACGCACAATTTCGGTGCAATAACAATACTTAAAAGGTGAACTGTTATTTTCAACTGTCGAACTGGACGCTGGGGAAGGACCAGGTCTTTGGGTCAATATTTACTGAATGAAATTTAACGAAGACTATAGACTACTTGTGTGCGTGTGTGTGTGTGTGTGTGTGTGTGTGTGTATGCGTGAGCGCGAGCGCGTGTATACTGTCAACATTTATTGACGGCCGCATTCATGTCAATAATTGCACAAAATGACCTCGGTTAGTTAATGTTAGAAGCGTTGTGCCCGGAGCGGATATAATAGGCTAAAATAATACATTTAACAACAGGAGGACATCCACGCCTCCTGACGAATTTCTTTGAGAGAGAGAGAGAGAGAGAGAGAGAGAGAGAGAGAGAGAGAGAGAGAGAGAGAGAGAGAGAGAGAGAGAGAGGCTGACGAGTGGTTTTAATAAATGCCACACATTTTAATGGAGTATTGATAGGTAATGCGACCCACAACGGTTGACCAACAGTCAGGTAGTCGTCAATCCGTGATGATTATGTTGTGATGTAGGTGCTGAGGCATTCTCACCCGAATTAAAGGAACTTAAATCAATTAAGAATCTTCAATATTTGCTCAACAAGAGCACAGCCTCTGATCACCAAGGTTATCATAATTAGGAATACACTGATTCATCAAAATTAACCAATTTTGGTCATTTTTTTTTTAATTGCACTTGTCAGTTTGGGGAGATGGACAACACTCAATCTAGATCGCTGGCTCTTTGCACTCGGCATGCAAAGAATGATGATCCTGACATGAGACTGGAAAGGACATTTGGTTGCAACAGTCCAGAGGTCCACATCAAGCCCCTCATCCCTTCGACACCTGACCACCCTTATAACAGAGAGAGAGAGAGAGAGAGAGAGAGAGAGAGAGAGAGAGAGAGAGAGAGAGAGAAGTCTGCTATGGGCCCTGAACCATACCTACCACTCCTACCGTCTGATTTGTTGGTTAAAAAAGTAGAGAGAGAGAGAGAGAGAGAGAGAGAGAGAGAGAGAGAGAGAGAGAGAGAGAGAGGTCTGCTATGGACCCTGAACCATACCTACCACTACTACCGTCTGATTTTTTGGTTAAAAAAGGAGAGAGAGAGAGAGAGAGAGAGAGAGAGAGAGAGAGAGAGAGAGAGAGAGAGAGAGAGAGTCTGATATGGACCCCGAACCATACCCACCACCACCACCAACCTCAGATTTTTGGTAAAAAAATCAGGAAGATCCTTTTGAATAGCACACCACAGAATCTAAAGTTCAAGACCTCTACGACTCGAAATGTATAAACGACGCAATATGAAACATACGAGCAACGACACTGAGGGCACAATAAGGGATAGAATTCTGCTATACGTAGAGGAAGTAGTCGAGTCGGTCTCTTGTGTGGTTTAAATAGGATTCAATACTAATCACCAGGCATATATTGTAATACTTATACGTAGCAACACAAATCTACTGTAGATTTTATATCGCTTTCTCGTGATCTTTTAAATTTAAAAATAAAAGTCCACAGTACAGTAATATGTATGTAGTATTTTCTACTCGTATATAGAGGAAGCTTCCGCCAACTTGATCAGTCGGACTCTTCAGCCAGAATCAATACATTTAGGACAATAATGTTGTCCTAAATGCATCATTATTATATTATTTCTGTTTCTTCTGGCAGAAAAGGCCAACTGATCAAGTTGGCGAAAGCTTCCTGTATCTTATACATACATACATACTTACTACAGTGGACTTTATTTTCCCAATACGATATTAATAATATTCCATTTGCTTAATTATGATTGTTTAGGTAAATGTTGATAAGGATCCAGATTTGGTGGAAAAACAACCCCCAACACTTCCCAAGACAGTTGGCTATATATATATATACACTTTTAATATATAAGTATTTTAATATCTGTCGCTTTTATGCGATGTTGATATAACACCTTAGAGCAATTAGGACTGTGTTGGAAAAGGTCCAAATTTCGTGGAAAACAACCCACTCGCCCCGGCAAACAGACCTGGCTATACACTTTTAATGTAACGATAAGTATTCCAATACCACATCTGCTGCAATAGGTTACGTACACGGAAAAAGAATACGATACTGATACACACACCACGGCGTCATTTTATGGTTAACTTCGTTGGCAGAGGTGCAAATTTGGTGGAAAATAACCCCCTACCCTGCCCCACCATTTCCAACAGGACACCCCCCCCCCCAAATTGGTTGGCTACGAGACAGCATTGTCTTGTCCGTACCTACGTACGAAAAATCACAAGACAGTATTCACTTTCAATGGAAGGGCAAGTTTTGCAACACGACCTAATACGTTGCAATAAGTTACGTAAACAAAACAAGGGCTGAATATACAGTTGACAAATGTAAAATGCAAAAAGGTCATACCTATCCTCTAACAATATCCTGATAATGATGACTCGTCTTTTATGACCACAGTCATCACAGGTCTCACGTTGTGCTCTTACAGGCCTACTGTCTGTGTGTGCATAACTATAAACACTGTTGGTGCTAGTAGTAACTAAGATTGTAGCAGGAAGGCTACGCCATTTCTGCTGGAAACTGACAGATATTCATTACCATTTTTCAAAACGGGCATAACTCACTTAAGCCTACTCCATCAGTGCCAAGCCTTAAGGAAAAGTCCTAGTTAGGCCTACGTGTTCGTTCTCCCGCTTCACAAAATCACTTTAGAAGTCTCTTTTTCTTTATATAAACAATCGAAAATGCACTACCGAAAGTTTAAGGTGAAATTGCAAAGGAAATGATAGGCAAAGGTGACAAATATAAACACTATACATATCATCAAATTCACCCAACAAATACGAAAGGTTATCTATGATAGAGGTGACAAACTGGTGAAAATCACAAGTCAAATGAATGTGCTATAGAGCAGCATCTTCAAGCGTGAAAACTCTGTAAAGAAAGGCCATAGTGACATTAAACATGAAACATATGATGGCAATAAGTGCACAGCATATAAAGAATATGTGTCAAAGGTGAAAAAATAATACGGACCATGGCTTTGACTAATAATCTTCTATGCAATTTAATAAACATGCAGTCCGTAGGAAATAAAACTAACACTATCAGAAATCTTTTAAAGAATCACAATCTAGATATATGCATGCTGAAGGAGACTTGGCTAAGCAATAATGTAAGTGATTATTCTAAAATAAACGAAATGACGCCAGGATCTCACAACTTGTACCATGTACCGACCGAGAAAAAAAAAGTGGTGGAGTGGGAATCTGTCAAAAAAGTGTACAAAGTATCTATACTGAACCAAAATGTGTTCATTGCATTTGAATGCATCAACACCAAAATTACACACAAACACATACAAATCATAACAGTTTATAAACCTCCAAGCACAAGAGATGAATTCAGTGACTTCCTCCACTTGCTAGCTGATAACAAAAATATACTGATTTGCGGTGACCTCCACCTACATCTGGATGGCAATGATGACAAATATGTCAGAGAATTGATAGAGTTGCTTGAAAGCCACGAAATCGTAAATGTTGTGAAAAAAAAAAACCGACATCATCACTGAACCATCCCACTGACCTACTGTAGTGATACAAAACAAAAACAACGAGATTGTGACTGACATACAGGTTGAGCCTGAATGCGTGATATCTCCAATACATAAAGTAGTTATATATATTTAGTATAAATACCTGGAAAGGTTATAAAGAAACAAAACCAACTTTAAAGCTGATGAATTTATTGCTGAGAGCATTAAGAAAATAAGAGAAACAGCAAGCCAGGAGTGCAGGTGTCATTTGAGGAATATATACCTCGACAGGCGACCAATTATGTGTACAGGAAGCTGTTTTACATTCTATAGCAAAAGTATATTGGCGTCAAGCTACAACGATAAATGTCCAGAAGTAACAAGGCAAATAATAGTTAAAGAAAATGCCAAATGGTTTAACAGTGAAGAAAAGAAAAATGGAAGATCTATGGAAAAGATCGAAAGACTCAAGAAGCAGTGAAAATTGGTCACTGTATAAAACAGCTGGAAATCATTACAACGACTTGATTATGAAAACCAAGAAAATATATTACAATAAAATGTTTATTGTAGAGAAAGATCCCAAAAAGTCCATGAAAATTTAGCCGGAATATTGGGACTCAAGAAAGAAAGAGTTCTACCTGACTTGACTAGTGACTGCAAAAACCTGGCCGATAACTTTGCGAACTACTTCGAAGAAAAAATTGAAAGAATCTGTCATAGTTTAGATAAAAAGATTCCTCCTGGTCTCTCGCTGATCGCAATGAGAAATAGCAAACTCGGCAAGTGTAAAGAACTGAACATGAATGACTGACAAAATGATGAGAAAAGTAAAAAGCACCTATTGTGAAAATGACGTTTCCCTTAAGTGATA
>JANJGK010000017.1:7088547-7101061 GCA_039081455.1 Macrobrachium rosenbergii | reverse complement strand
TGTAAAAAGTGCAACGATTAATGTTTCTCTGAAATATTTTCTCATGAAGTAAGATGGGAAAATGAAGTTCGTGCGCATTCACTTCTTTTTGCAGAAATGAAAAATAACGATAACTTGAATATGTAAGTAGATAGTATTCTTTACCTCGGTGCGCTATAGGCTACTTACAGTA
Source organism: Macrobrachium rosenbergii (assembly GCA_039081455.1). Lineage (NCBI taxonomy): Eukaryota > Metazoa > Arthropoda > Malacostraca > Decapoda > Palaemonidae > Macrobrachium > Macrobrachium rosenbergii. The sequence continues at coordinate 7,100,889 of JANJGK010000017.1, read as the reverse complement.
CATTCCGAGTAAGGTATTGAATCCCCCAAGGTACGATTAACAACACCTGCGTCATGTGAGGTATTCGGTGTAGTTGATATTTGCTGGGCAGCGTACCGCATTAATGTTATTTTAGGCAGTAACCAATATAATATCGTTGTAAAAGTACACAAAACAAGAGCTCGATATTGTTACGTATTTTTTTTTTATCAACTGATCCAGTTGATGTATCAGTGGAATTCACAGTGTCTGTTATCTTCGCGTTTAGATGAACATTGCCAATATGCTGTTTCTGTTTTCTGAGTCATTCCACTACCACTGGTCTTAATGCTCGTGTTTAGTAAACATGATCACTATCCAATTATTTTTCAACATTCGTTATATGCAACTTTCCATTTTATTTATTTTGTTAGTATTTATAGTAATATACTGATGATTAATTTTATAATTATCATATTTTACTAATTTTCGTGTTAAATGTATTTCTTCATTAATTTATGCTAAGTATAATTCTCTGGAATTATGAGAGAGAGGCTCAACTTGCATGTATTTTGGCCTGTAAAGAATAAAATATAATGAATACGTAGACAAGAACAGTGCTCAGTATTTTTACGTTTATTATCACCTAATGTTAATTGATCTGTCAGTGGAAGTCTCAATATCTGTTACGCTTTTTAAAATAAAGTATCTAGTCAAAGTGAATTTTATTAATCGTACACGCACACTTATACAAATACATACATGCATATATATGTATATATATATATATATATATATATATATATATATATATATATATATATATATATATATATATATATATATATTTATATATACATACATACATACATACATATATATAATATCTATGTATATATATGTGTGTGTGTCTTTCTGTCTGTGATTAATAAAATTCACTTTGACGAGATATTTTATTTTAAAAAACGTAACAGATATTAAGAATTCCATTGACAGATCAGTTGGCAGTAAGTGATAATAAACGTAAAAATACTGAGAACTGTTTTTGTTTACGTATTCATTAAATTTTATTCTTCATTCTTTACAGGCCAAAATACATTGTTTTTAACACTTGTGTAATACTGCGCACCTTAGATGTTAATACGCAATCGGTTGTTTCTTAGATATATGTTTTATGATTTTTTTTTATACGCAATCGGTTGTTTCTTAGATATATGTTTTATGATTTTTTTTTTACTCTTGTGTACCTTAGACGTTGATATTCAATCGCTTATTTATTAATATAATTTTAATTTCCTACTGCCAGTGTCTAGAAATAACAAACATACAGACAAATTATCAGATAGAAAAGCAGACCAACAGACAGGTAGAAAGCAAGAGATCAGGCAATAAATAAAGGCACCAGAATACCAAACCGCAATAGAACATTGTAGACCAAACACCATTCACTGTCTGTTTCTCAGATCTTGAACTAGCGCCTGCTCTTGATATTTATGATGAAAGCATGGATAAATGTATAATGAATAGGCAAATATTTTTATATGAAAAGTATACAGATTTATAATTGCTTATTTACACCTAAGTGAATTAAAAAAAAAAAAACAATGTTTTGATTATCTGAAACTGAGAGGATATTATGGCCCAGTCAAACAATTCACTTTATTCATTGCTATGTATAAGCCCCTTAAGGGCTTGTAAAAAATTGTATCAAATGATAACATACGTACATTGTTATTTTATTTATCCCTCTTGATATCTTTGAAAGTGGACATTAGTTTTCCATTCAACATTGTTCATTATATTAATCACATAACAGGGTTTTTTTTAGTTTGGCTTCAGATGTATCATCGTAATGTACAGGTACATTTATGATAAAATTGTCATCTGAAAAAAAAATCATAGACTATTCAAATGTCTCAATACGTAGGTATATATATATATATATATATATATATATATATATATATATATATATATATATATATATATATATATATATATATATATATATATATATTCATATATATATTATGTGTATATGTATATAATATATATATATATATATATATATATATATATATATATATATATATATATATATATATATATATATATATATATATATATATATATTTATATATGGCAGCAGGATCCCATTTTCTATGTGGATCAAGCAAGTGGGACTTGGGTCCCTCTTTGCCCAGGTGTTCAAGATGGTGCCGGACACGTGGGTCAGTAGGTAGGCACGAGGGTCACTTTCTCTTTTGACTTGTCTCCTCTGCCAGCTTTGCCTCAGGCGGGATTAGCATCTCCGACAAATCAGCACCTGAAATCAAGGTCTATGGGCAGTCACTTGGACAAAGAAAAGGGATTAAGGGCTTACCCAGGAGGGCAGTAGTGAGAGAAGTCAATAGAGGTGAATCTTGCCCACAGCTAACCCTTTACTGTTTAAATTAAATTAAAACAATGGACATTAATTCTAATAGAGCGTAAAATGTTCTTATATTGTACTCTACTCTACTTCTTGGAGGGTGAGGTGGTGTATGTATATATTTATACAGATGTCTCTTCATTGAAAGAGTAATCTCATGAAATCCTGAGATTTCGCCAGATCTCTCTCTCTCTCTCTCTCTCTCTCTCTCTCTCTCTCTCTCTCTCTCTCTCTCTCTCTCTCTCTCTCTCTCTCTATATATATATATATATATATATATATATATATATATATATATATATATATATATATATAATTCATCAGAGTATCACTTGATTACTTGAAAACATGTTCTCCCTTAATGGAGATCCGGCGGAAAATTCAGGATTTCATGTGATTACTCTTTCAACGAAGAGACATCTGCGTTAATGAATCCCCTACCCCCGACACCCAGGCCCTCTCAGAGCCTCATCAACCCAGCCCACCCAGTCGACGAGATGGAAATGCGGCTATGTCTCGTCTCGGCCAAGGACTATGTTGATACCCTACAGAATTTTTTACCTTTATTTTCGCAGTTTCGAGATTACATGAATGTGTTATTCACTCGATATGTATATTTCCATTATTTTTATTCTTTGATTATATGATGTTTTAGTCTCTTCTGGCACAGAATTCATGTAATTTTTTTTTTATCTGATGATTTTATCATTGTTGCTATTCTCTTCGTTTTTTATAAATAGATTTGTGTTAACAGTCCTCCTGATTTTGAAATAAATTTCCGTTTTCAGTTCTATCATTATCAACAAAACCTGTCTCAATATTTCCCACGGGTACTTACGATGCGGATTTATAATTTTCTTCATGAATAAATCAACGAGAGAAAAGAATCCACTGGTATTTTCTCTGAAGGAACGTTTACATAATATTTAGTTTCTTCGTTATTATCATACAAAGAATTTCCTCTAATTACTAGACACTTATTAAGACTGTATAAGGCAAAAATACCAGGTATACAGATAAATATAAATTTTTCCCATCATGGAAGTGAAAGCTTTATATTATACAAGAAATTCACAGAATAATTTAAAAATAATTTCCCTTTTGTAACATATGTTATTTAAACTGTCCTCAGGTATTTTTTTTTCTTTTATCATTTTCATGGAAACTTTATTACTGAATAATACATACGGATCTTTCTTGTAGATATTTTATGTACTAGCCTATTGTGGTAAAATTTACATTCTCTCTCTCTCTCTCTCTCTCTCTCTCTCTCTCCAAAAATATTCTTTCAAACAGGAATGCTGGATTAGAAATGTAAGAAATATAAACTGACTGAGATAAATAAGAGCAATGCAATGTTTATGAAATTGATCACATTCACGCGTGTTAAAAAAAAGGGAAATTCTATCGTTCTATCATTCATTAGCTTCCCTTACACCCGCTTCTTGATAACGTAGCCCTGAATATCTCCGTATTCTTCTCCGCGCATTCCAATCACCCTTTTGATATGGTAGCATAAACCATCAGTCTTCCTAACATTCTTTGTGGTTTCTTACTTCGGAACCACGTTGTTTTTCGCATAATTTATTCTTACGAAGAGGCAGCCAGATTTTCCTTGCAACATCAAAATGATGCCTGGTTCAGTTTCTTACGTTACCCCTAACTTAGATATGATATGGGATTCATTTTCTATTCATGAATTGTAACAAAGATATACTTAGAGTAAAAAAGGAAACATATTTATGCTCATGGTTAAAATTTCTATTGTATTTACAGAAATAAGACTGATTCCTTTTAGCTTTTAAGAACCACTCGCAAAATGAATATATAACAGCGTTGCTTTCCAGTCTCACTGTTAGTTAGTCATCTTCTCTTTGGGCCTCAAATAAACTTCCTTCTTAAGGTTCTGTGCCTTCCCTCCGTCAAATATTCCATGCTGTCTATCCAGGTGCCTTGTACTACCTGGTGATGTTGACAGCGCAACATGTTCTCCCTTCCCTACCTGTTGGGTGTTCCTCTGGGTCTGTTACTTCTCTGTTGATCACACTCAGTCTCGAATTGCCTTTTCCATAACGATTATTTTTATGCTTTTATTTAAAATATATACTTTTTAATATTCCTATTAATAGTTTTTTTATCAGCTAACCCAAAATTTCGTAGCTAATTTGAAAGGGAATACCACAACATAGTTGAAGGCAGCGCTTTTGAGATAAAATTTTACATTGTTTTTCTCTCCTTTGTACAATTAATTCAGAACACCCATTAAATTTCCATAATGACACAACAGGCATTTTTGGTGCAGATTCCTTTTTTTTTTTTTTAATACTTCAGAAGCTGCATTCAGCACATGTCGAAATCCCAACATTTTGAGCGAAGCAGAAAACAGAGGAATTCAATTAATTCTCTCAGTGTGCCTCACACTATTTTGACCTTTGAAATAAGTGAAGAGATATTGCGCATGAAGTCTAGTTCGAAATAGATCCTCACGCCTACGTTATTTTCGGTTAAAAAAGGAGGTTATTAATAGCCTTGCGAAATCCTAAACAACAGCACCAAGAATTTAATTTCGAACAAAGGCATTTTCTGTCATCGAAAGTTCGGTCTCTCATGTGGATGTTCACGGCATTCATCCCACTTCTGAAAGGTTCACTGCAAAAAGAAAAGGGGCTCTCTCTCTCTCTCTCTCTCTCATACACACACACACACACACACACACACACATACACACACTCACACACACACACACACACACACACACATATATATATATATATATACATATATATATATATATATATATATATATATATATATATATATATTAGAAATAATCAACACACAGTCACGTGTGGAACAGAAATAAATTTCTGACTCACATCAGGATCGAACCCAGGTCTTTCAATTGAAAGGCAAGGGAACTGCCCACTAGGCCAGGCAAGTCATAAAAGAAGTTGGAACATGAGTGCCACTGCACACAAGGAATTACCTGGGCAAGCTCACGTTCCAACTTCTTTTATGACTTTATGACCTAGCGGGCAGCGCCCTTGCCTTTCAATTGAAAGACCTGGGTTCGATCCTGATGTGAGTCAGAAATTTATTTCTGTTCCCCATGTGATTGTGTGTTGATTATTTCTATCATATTCACTCAGAAGGGATAATTCGAATGAAATTCTGTCAACTGGGTCGTTGCTGAGTCGGGAAGTTGGGGAAAACACACTGGTGTTCAAGCAGTTAGCTTGCCCAGGTAATTCCTTGTGTGCATTGGCACTCAGGTTCCAACTTCTTGTATGAGTTGTGTGGCGTAGTGGGCAGCGCCCTTGCCTTTCAATTAAAAGACCTGGGTTCGATCCTGATGTGAGTCAGAAATTTATATATGAACCTTTCAGTCGAGAAACATGCCAAGCGCCATCATGGACCAAAGTATTTTTAATGTAATTTATTATATTTAAAAAGTGGCACTTGGCATGTTTCTTAACTGAAAAGCTCAATATATATATATATATATATATATATATATATATATATATATATATATATATATATATATATATATATATATATATATATATATATATATATATATATGTGTGTGTGTGTGTATGTGTGTATGTATGCCAAATGGGTGTGGAGGTATTTGTGGCATATGAACTATTGCAATATTTATAAGTTTCTCAGGTAAGAGGAATGTGAACTGGACATCTGTTATTCAACATTTTGCGTTACAGCCACTGTTGGAAACATGTCCAAACGGAGCTGCTGTCTCTGTGTTCTAGATAGAATGTTCTAGAAGCATGGGGCCCGGTTTTAGGCGGATTTCTAGGTGTGCCAGCCAGATACGTATATTAGTTTGTGAGCGGTGGTAGGCGTTAGGTGAAAAGGCATTTTGTGAAATGTATGGCATTGCTGGGCAAGAAACAGTGATAGCTGGATATTGGAATTCCAGGCTTAGATTCCTTGCAAAAGGGTGAGTTCTGAAAAACTTTAATTGACATTGTAGTGGCCCATCTTTACTTTTATTTTTTCAGTGATTTATCATTTATACCATCTATATTATCAGTGCTTTTGATATGTGTTCGTGGTGTTGTAGTAGTATCACAGACCTCTCTGATGTTTCAAAATGGAACCATGATTAGCCATGCATACACACAGACATGCATGTAACATAACCATTATGGGAAGTGGTCTTTTAATGGAGCTGTGACAGAAAGACGTTTAATTCAATGTAGACGAATTATTTTTATTAGGGAGATGAAATGGAGAAGAATTCTATTTATAATTTGGGTGTTTACTAAGATGGTTTTTGGGAAGATATTCATTTATCATTGCATTCTTTTGTTCTTTTAGCAATTGTCTTATTACCATATTTTGAACTTGTTATATGTTAGCTTCACAAAATAAACTATTTTTGTACACAAAGTTTAATTTCCACACAGTAGTTTAGGGTATTTTGAGCGAGAGAGAGAAAGAGAGAGAGAGGGACAGAAAGAGAGAGATGCTCTTCCTTGGTCAGCTACCAACGTGTGCAACTTTCCTGAGGTAGATGAAAAACCAGTTGTAGGGGTTTTTCCGTACACCAGAAATGGTGGCAGCATATTCGAAACCACGCTGAAGAGAGTATGAATGAGATAAACATTTCGAGTTAGGTATACTTTTTTTAACCCTTTAATGGCTGAAGCATTTTAAGAACACTATTTTCAAGAGTTGAGCTGGTTTTCATGTGCTTATGGACAGAATGTGTCATATTTTGTCGCAGTATTAGATATTCATTAAAATCTATTGTGTTCCCAAAATGGGAACGTTGACATATTGGAGGTTAAGCTTTTAAGGAAAATAAAAAAATTCCCACATTTTATATTCAAGTCTGTATTATCGAAATAAGGGTAACATAACTGTACAAAATACTGATTTATAATAAAATTATAGTCTATCCTTTATGAGGAAGATACATAAGATCAACAATTGTCAACATTTCTTCTAAATATTCCTGATGAAAATTCAGTATTTTACGAACAAATAGCTAAAGGTTCCTCATATTTCTCATTTCTTGTGGTATATATTGCTACATAGTTTGTGTAGTCTTTTTTCACACTTCATACATTGCAGTCTTGTGTTTTTCTGACAAACGCAACATCTACCCTGTGTAATAGATTCTAGAATATGGTTAACATTGTCGTATCTGATGGCCTCTGAAGGTGGTGCTGAAGGACCTCCTTTCCTCTTTCTTCCTGTTTGGATTTTGATTAGTGTCCGATTTACTTCTCTCCTAAAGCCCTTATGCTGAACCTTTGTGGTAGGAATTATATACCTCTAGAATTTAAAAGCTGCAACAACCGACAAATCCAAGATATGTGAAAATATATACCACCACCACTTCTTTAAACGCAACTTAGGTCTGTAAGATGTAAGCATTCTGTCACAGACATCAACCCCACCCATTCCTTTGTTATACATACTGATGAGATATGGCTGACTAACGTATGCTTTTCCAACTTTTTTTACATTTCTCTCACATTTCTGTAATGGGGCAACACCATAATAATTACTTGCAACAGTGACGATGTTGTTGTCGTTCCATCTTGTTCATAATATTGTTCCATCTGACCTATAATCAAAGGCACCCCTTTCCTTTTTTTCCATTTCTTCCCTTGAAGTGAGAGGACGTTTTCGCGTATGTTTCTCACGAACTGTCCCAAATGCACGAATATTTTGATGCGCTAACTCACTCAGTAGATCATAACTAGTGAAGAAATTATAAAAAAATACAACATTTTTATCTCTGTTAGCCACTGGCTGGAACATATTCATAACAACATGGGTTCCAAGAGGCAAGGCTCTCTTTTCTTCTTTACCACAGTATATTTCCAAATTCTAAGGATACCCATCTGCGCTGCACAGCATCCACATTTTATAGCCAAACCTCAAATTTATAACTTATAAAGGAACCTATCACTGAAGCTATATAACGCCCTCCTTACTACCTATAGACATAGAGGAGGCTATATTAAGGATAAAATACTAAATTCTCTGTATCAGTATCTCACTAGACCAGTTTTTATTAGTGTTCCCCAAACAGGAAGGTTGGCATGTAAAAGGTTGGCATTTGTGGTTGCTAAGGGGTAGATTGCAAGCTTGCACTTTTTGCGAGATGTGGTTACTGTGTCGTCATTTTGACAGTCAGTCTTAATCAGCTGGTGATTTAGGGAGGTGTGATTATCGGGTGTCAGGTGTATTACCGGAGTCTTCGTTGTAATTATATATATGGGTGTTTTTAATTGAAGTGGGGTTATATAGTGAGTGTTGGGATGGTTGCGGTGATGCTGGGATGCGAGTGAAGAGAAAAAGTGAGTGTTTCTTATTATTTGCAATACAGTTGCTTTGACATTTCTTTTCCCTCTCCTTTTTCTGCTTTTTCTGAATTGTTGTGGGTTTGAGTTATGTGGTCATGTGTAATGAGGTGCGCTGTGGGTAGGATGTAATGGGTGGTTTGCTTACTTAGCGAATCACCTGCGTCTCTGCTTGGATACAATGGGCGGTGCCTTGCATCAGGATTTTTTTGCATGGAGACTGAGGAGTCGAGTGTCAAAGGGTGAATTTTGTTTCTGTGATTCATTTCCTTTTTTTTCTTGAGGGGTGACTTGGGGTTAACTCCCCAAGTCATCTGAATACCAGATGACCTTGCACTCAGCTGTTTGACTGGGTTAGTGGAGCGCGTGTACAAGGCAGGGTGTACTTCCGTAGGATATACGCATTTGAGATCAGGCCAGGTTTCTTGGCCGGCGCGGTGGTGGGTTTCGTTTTGGTGGGTATTGGAGGAAGAAGAAAGTCAGGAAAGTGGCAAGCGGTGAGACGTCAGGCGATAAGACATTGGTCCATAAGGTCACCACTTTTGCCTCGCCAATTCAGCCTTTGCAGGCTTAGTGAATGGGATTTTGCGCGGCCGGTTGAGATTTTTTTGAGAGCGTTCAGAATCGTTTGAATATGAAGAAAATCGCAGATGGGACAGATGCCTTTAATAAAGCTAAAGGTTTTCTTGCTCTAGACGTGGGAGACATTGGGAAATGCTGTCGTAGCTTTGGGTTTAAGAAATGCTGGACTTCGGATGACTTGAAGGTTTTTCTAAGAACTGCTTATGGGGCAGAGGAATTTGGTGATTTAGTTCGAGATATGAGATCATTCTATAAGATCAGGAACGGACAGAGTTCCATGCTGGATTATAGCTCCCGACTATTTGATGCAGCATCGGACTTTGTGGATAAATTGAAAGGTTCAAGCTGGGTATCTGGCAATTCTACATTGTTAGAAAATTTTCAGTTGTTGCATTTTTCCTGGCTCCTGAATGATGTCCCTGACACGATAGTGAGTAGTTTTGATAGTTGGGTAGACCCTATGTCTGATGATTAATTTATTTTCACCCAAGTTAGAAAGCACATGTCGAATGCCCGATGGTAGATAGCACATTTTTCAATGGGATGCTAAAAGCCACAGTGGGGGCTTAAACGAACCTTTTGCAGGGAGATTCAGGCTTTGCTTCTGGTGGAGTTTGTGCTAAAGTGGAGAGTGATAGGAAATCTATGGATCAAACACTGCAGTTTCGTTTTTTTTAATTGTAATAAGCAGGGACATTCGAAGAAGATGTATCGAGTTAAATACTGTGGTGGTTCTAGGAGTTCTGCTCATTCATTGGGGTTTTGTCCGTCGCTAAAAAGAGTAATGTTAGCCCAGTAACTCAGAATTTTGGTAGTAGCTATAGGAAAGTTCCTAAGGAAGGAGATCAAAAGAAGTCTAAAAATAGACAGAATTTTTGGAGGGCCGAGCGACCAAAGAGAAAAGAGCAGGGTGTTGGTGCCATATAGGGCTTCTGGGAGATATAGGGGAACCGAAGCCTGTAGTGAATGGAGCCATAACTAGGACTAGTATTTGTGCGTGTGAGTGTGTGTGTGTGCGCGCGCGCGCGCTCACATTTGCGTGTTTGTCGTTATGTGCTTCCTCATCAGTTTCGATAGTAAACGTGTGTTTTGCCTTCAAAATAATTCTTACTATGACAGTTAGTATCGTAAATGGAAACTGGAAAATATTTAAAGGTCTGTACAATTAATAGCTTTTCTAAACATTTTAAAGATTTTTTCACATTTTCGACTTACTGCGAAAATGAAACAAACTTTCAAAAGGCGACACATTATACGATAAATGAATACAACAACCTTGTTTTCCATTCTTGTAACTGCCCAGCTGCTCAGTGGATCAAGTGTTCAGCCCCAGAATAATTCGCAAGTCCTCTGAAACAGGTATGGTCCAGAAATAAATAAATGTGCAAAAAGGGACCACTAACGCCATCTATTGGTGCTTTTAGAAGCGATGGCAGTGTCGGAGCATTGAGACGATAAAATAATGTGTTTTCCCAATAGGGCAATTGAAATGCTAATTAATAAATGTACAAAGAATATTATATTTTAAATATATTTATATAAAATATTGATATATGAAGGAGAGATATATGGCTTATTATTATTATTAATAATATATATATATATATATATATATATATATATATATATATATATATATATATATATATATATATATATATATATATATATATATATATATATATATATATATCAGTAGGGAGAGAAAGTCGCTCAATTGTTAATGCACTATATGACATCACTACGAGGTTAACCAACATTACCAAAAAATATTGAAGTTCCCGAATTGGTATAAAGAACAGTAAAATGTTAAGATACGTTCTGAATAACTTTGTGCTTATTTTGATGCTGCTGGTGTCAATTAATGAAAACTTGAGGGCTCAACTCATTTGCAGTCTTAATATGTTGGGGTTGGCATTCCCGGCAACCGACTCTGAACACAATGTCCGTTTAAAGTTCCATCTGACGAAGAGTTCCAGGTTACGGAAAGTTCAGTGCTGCCTCTATTTCATACTGATATACAGCTGATACACCATAATTCAAAACAATTTAGCCATCGTTTCACGAAAATGTTAATCATTCTTAAAACGTAAAGGAATGAAAAGTGTTTGGATGGCGTTTAGTTTCAAATTCGTAATTTTTGGTCAAACTAAAGTAAATACTTAATCTCGTTTAGGATCTGTAGGAAGAACAGTGGTCTCATAAGGACCCCTCATGTTATATTACTTTTGATGAATGGTATTTAGGCGAATATCTGGAAACAGGACCCTTATCACAAAAAGAACCAATATTGTCGTGCAAACATGTAGCTCCAATTTGCAACATTAGAAAAATTCAGTGTTTTTATTATAACTGTCCGTAGTGTACTGAAGAGCATCTGAATTTCAGTTACTCTTTTATGCCCTGTTGTTCATGATTTCATAGTGAGATGTACGGTTTAGCGATTAATCGCAGATTTTGAACCCGGCTTTTTTTTTTTTTTTTTTACTTTTTCCTAATATTGAGTTTCCTAATTGTCGTGAAAATAGTATTGGAATATGTCACATGGTTGTTGTAAAAAAAAAAAGCCTGTTGGTGATATTGTGAATCAGAAAACACCTAAGTAAGCTTAAAATTAAGGAGATTTCGGGTTTTCAGTAGGTGACCCTACAGGTCAGTGAGACGGAACCTTTAAGATTTTTATGGAAAATATTGATATTTAATATTTTCCATAAAAATCTTAAAGGTTCCGTCTCAATGACCCGTAGGGTCTCCTACTGAAAACCTGAAATCTCCTGAATTTTAAGCTTATTCACATTAGTGTTTTCCGATTCATAATATCACCAACAATTTTTTTTTTACAACAGTCGTGTGACATTCTTACTTTTTCTTTTATTTCTGAGAAAATATAGCTGGAAATAACGTGGCCAAATATTAAATATGAAAATTGCTCTTCGTTGACCCAAATCAATGCTTTTGATTTCAATTGTTCTGAAAAACCAATATAGATTTATTATCTAGCGAAATATTATATACTGTAAACCGTAA
>JANJGK010000017.1:7079873-7082373 GCA_039081455.1 Macrobrachium rosenbergii | reverse complement strand
CGCAAGAAACCACTACTACAGATATACTAAGCAGAATAATATGTTGGAACCATGTACATTTTAATCCTGAATACACTATATACGACTAAATTAGACAATTTAAGGGAGCATTTGTTCATATATACTTATACTCCCATGAAAACTTACATCTGAGGTAATGTTGTCACTTGATGTATATAAATGCAAGTTACTCGCGGAGGCAAATACCATTTACACTAAGTACTTGCGTATTACAAAAACTATTACGTAGAAAAATCTTTTAACACAAGAAATAATGGACCCTATATCAAAACAATTTTAATAATAAATTTCATTGCAATAAAAATTTTGAGTTTTTGTCTCCTTAATCATACTCATGTGAGCTGAGCTAAATCTTACAAGACTTTGCACTTGGAAAGAATTTCTTGGAAACCAGTATTTTTTGCTAAATATAAATGATATCAGTCTATTTGTAGTTCTTCCTAAGGATGCTTTTGCATATGATATTAATGTATAACACTCATAGCAATTGGAACTTGTAATGATTTTTATTCTGATATCTACGAAAGCTCTATAAATTCACCATTTCCTTTTTCTTCTTGAAGATGTCTTCCCTAACAGAAAGGGGAGTCTGCTCTTAAAAGATTCTTCAATATTAGGTTTACCCATCAATAGGGGGAACACACATTCTCCCAAGTTGCTACTCCAGGGAATGGTTTTAACACTTCGTCTATCATCTTCGCTACCCTGGTCTTTTGGGGGAGGAGAGAGAGAGAGGAGAGAGAGAGAGAGAGAGAGAGAGGAGAGAGAGAGAGAGAGAGAGAGAGAGAGAGAGAGAGAAACTTATTTTATTTGAGGCTGAGAAATAAAGAAATGATGATTTCATAACCATCGTTGTTTCTTGTAAAATAATTAAACCCGAGATTGGTAAAACAACAGGAATCGTAAAAATATTTATTGAAAAAACTGTATATTTTCAAAATCATAGTGAAATCCAAAGGCTCTTAAAAAAAAAAAAAAAAAAAAAAAAAAAACGCCTGTCAATTTAGACTGTGAACAGAACCACAATGACGCTTTAGTCTTTCGCGTGAATCTCTTTTATGTCAGTCCAGTCATCACCACTGAGGTTATCATTGGCATACCATATTTGTAAGTTATTTTTTGTCAAATGTCCTCAGTGTTATGGCTAATATCCATGAAACGTCCATACAAGTACGGTACTGAACAGTGCGAATATTTAAGGATGGAAAACAAAACAACATAAGCCCGCTGAAATGATGTATGTACGTGGTATACGTGGAATAAAGTGGATTAAAAAAAAAGTCACCTAATGAGGAGACGTGCATTATGATCAAAAGGTTAATGTATCTGAAAAGATCGATCATAGTTCTTTGAGATGTCATGGTCGTGAGGAGAAATGATAAGGGATGTTTTAGTTATGAGTGTTGAAGTCTAAAGAACTGAGATAAGGATTGGGGAGGAAAACAAAAAGTGCTGCAGAGATGGAGAACAGAAGGAGGTTTAAGAGAAGGGACTTAATATTCATGATTCAAGAGAAGGTGATGGTGCTGTGACCTTCTTAAAAGCGAAATGAACTATTAATGATAATTAGAAATCACTAGCCGGCTGCGGTCTCATTCATTCATAAAGGTTTTATATATATATTTCATTCATATACACACACACACACACACATATATATATATATATATATATATATATATATATATATATATATATATATATATATATATATATATATATATATATATATAAGCATTAAGCTACAAACGTCATTTAATATCCAATTCGCTCTATCTCTGAAATAATATATTTTCATATATGTTACCCGAAGGGGAATTTTTGAGTTAATAATAAGTTCGTCGTCTCGTGGGCTCGAACCTGAGTCTCTGGTTCGAGCCCACGAGACGACGAACTTATCATTAACTAAAAAATTCCCCTTCGGGTAACACATATGAAAATATATTATTTCCGAGATAGAGCGAATTGGATATTAAAGGACGTTTGTAGCTTAATGCTTGTATATGAATCACGGTGGTGTGATAATAATTCATTCATTCATATATATATATATATATATATATATATATATATATATATATATATATATATATATATATATATATATATATATATATATATATAATTTTTTTTTTGTCCGAATTTACTCAAGTTGTTTCAAAGGTTTTCTGTTCCCAAGTTTCGTTATCCACTTGCTGATAATTTAATTAAAACACAAACAAGCTAAACCATAAAACACAGTTAGAAAAAGTGTACTCACCAGTTGTAGCATCCATCAATGTAGATGCAAATAATATGATTCAGGCTAAAATCTGAAAAGGAAAGAAAGTGATCATAGGATTGGTAAATATTTCTCCATTTATGATCATGAAAAGAGACAAATAAAACTCATTAGTTCCTGTTGCATGAAAACAAAAATTTTAGTATATTTTTCTCTTCATGTTTTTCATTGTAATGTTTTTCCACGTGGAGGGAAACC